>CM065392.1:9317500-9495000 GCA_033060915.1 Euryodendron excelsum | reverse complement strand
AGAAAGCAGTAATAGATTTCAACATATGCATGCGTACTACACATGATAATCAATGAACATTCATTTTCAAACTTCTAGCTTTTGAACAACCTTCGAACTTTTCATCTTCCTTCACTTCTTTAAAATATTTTCTCTTTTCTTTTCAACTCCTTTTCATCCCTTTCTTTTCTTTTCTTTTCAACTCCTTTTTATCCTTTCTTTTCTTTGTTTTTTTTTTTCTGTAATTTTTAACTCCATACACTTTTAACTTCATCAATACATAAGCAATGCACTAACTCCGGAATTTAGCATTGACAAACTTTTAAGCTCATGTGTATACAAATATCGATAAAGAAATATAGACATGAATGGCTCAATGGAATGAAATGGCCTGTATTTTTATAATTCGAAAACCACATTAAATCAAAACTTCAAGAGGATATAAGATGTTAATAACTGCAACTAATACTCAACATGTAAATTAAAATCAAGCATAATGAAGCTATTCAATGAATGAAGATCAATAACTTAACCTTGAGTAAATGCATATCACTATCAAAAGGCGATAAATAGGCTATAAAGCTCACAAGGTATAAAATCTCCATCTTATAAGGACATGCATACATAAGAGAGAAACATAGAAAGATTATATAACATATTAGTGTACAACAATGTAAACTTTCTCTTATAATAGTTTTATGAAAAAAACTTGAAATGCATCACAATATCTAAGGTGAATCAATTATCAACTCAAACTTAGTCCAATGCACGACTCAAAGTATCCTCGACATTGTGAGCGCATTGACATGAATATAGATATGGTTTCTCAAGGTAATCTCTAACACTTCTAATTGTAACAATAAACATAAAGAGTATATGAAAAAGTGTGAGAAATGCAAACCAAAGTACTGAACCATATGATACATCAAATCTTTACCAAAGACTTCTAAGTGGCCAAAAGGTAGATCAATCATGAACTAATACTTGAAAATTACTCCATAAAGCATAACAAGGTTTGATAGAATCGAACTATTTATGATTTTTTTTTTAATTTTTTTAATTTTTTTTATATAAACAAAAAGAACAAAACAAAATAAGAAGACTTTTAGTCTCTCCCTTCCCCCCAACTAGAATGATGCACTGTTCTCAATGCATTAAGCAAAGATAAACAAAAACATGAATGCATGAAAAATAGATGAAAAAATTCGGTGGGACAACACCCTCCCCCAACTAGGGGAAGAACTCAAAAATAAAATAAAATAAAATAAAAAAATAAAACAAAAGAAAGCAAAAACTACCTAACTACTCCTACACTACTAAAATACACAAGAGAAGACTATCCAACACCACATCGAGGGTGTTTGCTTGCATGGAGCCACTTACCACTTACCATGAGTAATGATTTTAACATTAATAAGTATGCGTATTTACGAATACAATTGAGCCCAAAATCATACAAAACACTCATGCAATTTTGTAAAGGATAAAGAATAAAAATAGAATCTTGCATAATAGGGATGTTAAGGCTCAATTCATGTTGAATAGGAGTATGGGATATCTCACTCTTTATTACTCCTTCCTCGGTCACCATTTTTTGTTGGGAGTCCTTAATCTCGGGCTCCTCTCTCTTGGGTTCCTCTCCCTCACTCTCCATTGTTATTTCCTTCTTCACCTCTTCTTTAGGTATCACTTCCCTCAGTTCAGACACCTAAAGAAGAATAAGCACCTCTTCCTTAACCTCATCCTCATCATCATCCACCCTAAGAATGTCTTCCCTTGGATCAAACACCGCAGGAATGTTAATGTTCTCTATTTCATGTTTAGGCTCAGGGGCGATAGTAGAGAGACATTGGTCATGACTACTCATATATGGACTCGTGAACATCTCATATGTATGATCATCTTGAGGTTGAGTCGGAAGCTTTTCCTTCTCATGATCCATTGCCTTGTGTGATAATAGGGCCAATCGTTGAGTTAGATCATTTAATTCCCGATGAATTTGTGCAAGAGTGTCAGCTTGTGCCTCTGTATTAGTATCCCTGAACCCTGAGGACATACATGTATGATACGGCATGAAAGATGACTGTATGTTTTCTTGATTCTCTATAAAAGGTTGATAAGATAATGAAGGATATGTCTCGTAAAATGTGTGAGGTGAAGTAAAAGGTGTATATGAATCATAAGCATATGGTGGAGACAAAGGTGGTGCATGGTAGTACGGTTGTTGTGGTGGTTGTTCATAAGAAGCATATGGTAAAGTTTGAGAGCTCCACTCTGAATAGTTTGGGGGTTAATAATAGTCTTGTGGTTGTGCTGGGTATGAATTAGGACTTGTAGCAAGAAAATTCTAAGGATAATCCATGATTAAGTTGTATGCAAGACTAACCAATAAGTATATGAGAATAACTTATCCTCCCAATCCCACAACAATGATGCACAAACTTAATGTAACCAAGAGAAAAACAAAAATAAGTGCTCAAAAATAAAAGATGGAATGAAGTTACCCAAATGAGCTATTGAGTTTCCTCGTGTTTGTAGAATGATGGTGAAGTGCTTTTTCCAAAATAGAATCTCCAAGGCTCATCTACCAACATAAAACGCAGTTTTCCAGCAACGTCGACAAAAACATGATCGCTCCCTAAAAGGGTGATACTTAACCACAAGTGCATGGCCGCGATGTTATAATAATTTCTCGTAAGTATGAGGTCGATCCCACAGGGAAGATAGTTTACGTAAATAGAAAAACTTACCGTGGATAAAAAACTTAGGAAAAACACTCCAATAAACAAAAATATGATTTTAGGTTGAGAAAAGATTTGTTATCTAATTTAAACTAAGAAATAAGAAAAAAGTTCTAGAATCAATCGATCCAAGTGTTTGCGAGTCTCGGATTTCGGAAGATTTAGTGATAAAACCAAGTGTTCTTCAAAACTTCAACTTCTAAAATAAATCGGGTTGTTAGAATCAAGGACGAGTACCATCGATTTGTGCAGCGCATATACTGAATATAGATTCACGCATAAACGTTACTGAACATAATCAAACGTCCAGATTTTCGAAGGTTTCTAGAACGAGAAGAAGAAGAAGAAGAAGAAAGAAAAAACAGAAGATTTAACTTTAAAACCAAGAACGTACCTCCTTCGTTCATCCAAGATATTCAATTAATCTTCACAATTAATCCCAAGATGAAATCTAGCTACTCATCATAATCATAGATATGCAAAATTGTATTAAAAATATATTGAAAAGACTGAGTAATCTGATTACGGGAATTGAAAATTGAATGAAAACTATGAATAAACTACTCTAATCTACTTCTAAATCCTTAGAAAAACGTCAACCCTAGAATATCCTTCAAAAACATCAAAAACCTAAATCTATTCTAATACCTACTCCTCTATCCACAATTAAAAAGTGAGTTAATATATAAATCCCGTCGTCAGTGGTACGGACGGTCCCCCGAGTGCTCAGATGGGCTGGGTCCCTTCACGAAAGTTGTAGGTCTCGAAACGTTATATGAAATCGACATATTGTGGGCCAGAATAAATTTTTTGGTTCGCGAGATATGAGTTTTCAAAGTTTCAGCTGTGCGTGCTTCAGTAAGTTGTACCACAGCTTCAGTAGCTTGTACCTTGACAACAACCTCTTAAAACCTATGATTAAATTGCATTCGAAATCATTCCATTTAAGCTCAAAACTGTTCAAATGCCTGGGCCACCGTTCGAACACCACGAATAACCGTTCAAATGCTACTTCGAACGGGAAAACCTGCTCTCTGAATCTATCGAACGGTCTTTGAACCTAAATTTGATGTGAGACTGTTCGACGTGCCGTTCGAACGCTTCTGTATACCGTTCGAACGCCCTTGAGGATCGTTCGAATGCCCTTTGAACGCCTATTCTGTTTCAGCGCGAATTAATCCCTTTTTAGCTAGGATTCTTAAAAATAAACACTAACCTAAGTTAGTACGAATTTGAATTAAAATTAACATAATTAAACATAATATATAACTAACAATTAGCTAATTAAGACATGTAGATTGCACTTTTAGAGTTCAATCACTTACACACGGAAGATCAGAATATCGGTTTGTCGTACCTCGGTTTTTGGGTGTCCAAGGTCCTTTCGACTCGGAGACCCTAAAGCATGGAACTCTGTCACTAGAACTCGTCCTCCTAGAAGGACAAGTGCGACTAGGTTTGAAAATTGGTTTGACCAAGGGCTTTTCAGAAAAATAGGAGTCGCCACCTAACTTAATTAAGGTGAGTTAGGGCACCTAAAACTAAGTGTTAGTAAGAAGATTAAACTTAGGGTTTTTTGGAAAAGGTTTTGAAACTCCCTCAAGGGAGGGTTTTTAAGGAAATAGGTTGTTTGGCAACCTTTGAAAAGATTTAAGCCCTTTTGGAAAATAACTCCATTTTGGTCATTTGAAAACAGAAATTTATGGTTCGGGGGTTGATTACATGTAGGGAAGATATCCTAAAATCATCACCCTACCCCGCCCTTTCGGTACCTACATGTCTAATTACCCTTTGTTCACTCACTAGAATAACCGGTTACCATTGTCCACTTAATATTCACTTTAGAATTTTGAAAAAGGGGTTTAGTCATCACTTTTTGGATGAATGATGCATGATGCAAGTTTTTGGAAGAAGTTTGAAAATAATAAGGGTTTTGAAAGAGTTTGGAACAGGAACTTTGAATTGATTGGAATTTTTGAAAAAGGGATTGGAGTTGAAATAAAAGTTATGACCGCACCATTTTTGGTTGCCTACGTATCTCATTTGGCGAGAATCAGGTCATTCGCAATTCGGGCAAGAGCTCGATGGAAAATAGGCGCATTAGGGTCTTTGGGAGTTTTGAAGACACTTTTGGGGTCTTTGGAAAAGTTTAAGACACTTTGAGGTCTTTGGAAAATTTTTAAGACACTTTGAGGTTTTTGGAAGAGTTTAAGACACTTGGAGGTCTTTGGAAAAGTTTTAAGACACTTTGAGGTCTTTGAAAGAGTTTAAGACACTTGAAGGTCTTGGAAAAAGTTAAGACATTTTGAGGTCTTTGGAAGAGTTTAAGATACTTGGAGGTCTTGACTCGAAATTGGATGGTGGCATGTTTTGAAAATGTTTTTCTTTTGAATCAACTTGAGGGAGTTTTGAAAAAAATGATTTGACATAACTCAAGAGAACTTGAAAGTGTTTTTAAAGTCTTGTTTTGAAAACCTTGGAAGAATGTTTGCGATGAATTAGTTTTTGGAAGTGATTTTTGGAAATGGCTAAGGGTTTGAAATCTTAATATGGACAACCTTAGGGGTTGTTCTTTGATTTATCACTTATCTTTGGAATCTCTAACCATGAGGGGACCAGAGACACCTTAGGTTTGTGACCTTTTGAGAACATTTTTGAAGATGGAGTGTAAGAACATTTGAAGAGCTTATGGAGTTGGTCTTTTGAAATCAAGAGAGTGGGACGTTTTGGAAAAGTGGGTTATGAGAATAGTTTAAAATTTAGTGATTATTTAGAAAAGGGTTCAAGAGTTAGAACCTTGAAGTGCATTAACCTAAATTGGGTTGGCTTAGGGTTGGAGGTGACCTAGGGTTGACTAACTTGGGTTAGGTTAACCTAGGATTAAGGTGACCTATGGTTAACTAACTAGGGTAGATTTAACCTAAGGTTAGGATGACTTAGGATTAACTAACTAGGTTAGGGTTAACCTAAGGTTAGGATGACTTAGGGTTAGATTAACCTAAGGTGAGTGAACTAGGGTCAAGTTAACTTAGGTTTGGACAACTAGGGTCAAGTTAGCCTAGGGTTGGACAACTAGGGTCAAGTTAGCCTACGGTTACATTGGAAGATGATTTTGAAATGTTGTTTGATGCACTTTTGGAAAGAGTTTTGAAAAACAAAACATGTTATGCAATGGACTTTGGTAGGCAATCTCTTTAAGGATCATTTCCATGAAAGTTTTGACTCTAGTCAAGAGTAGGGTTTATATGGATGGTGTTTGGAGACCATTCCACGGGAGGTTTCCTCAAAGCCATTATAACCATTATCTTGACAAGAGTATAAGGGGTCAAGAATCAACGTGATGACAACTTTTTGAAACATCATTTTTAATGCAAAGATGGAGAGAATGCATTTTTGAAAATCATCTTTGGAGAAAGATTTTGAAAACCATTTCAAAGGGGAAACATTCCATCAAGAAAGGGTTCATCTGGCCAAACAAAAGGGAGATCACTCAAAAGAGGATTCTATGGGGCCATTCCAACCACTACACTTAAGAGAATGACAATCTTGAAAACTAGAGAATTAGAAAGTAACCCTTATGCAAATTAAAATGTCATGATGCCAACATGAGAGTTAAGGGGTTAGTAGGGGATCTTCTAAGGCATGATTTCTAAGGTCTCATCCTAGGCTTCAAGGAGCCAACTCTTGAAATAATTTTTGAAAGAAATATAGAGCTTGAGGATAAAATGAAAATAAGAGCAATGTAGGTATTGTGGAACATGACAATAAGCACAAAATGAAGCCAAGCATACAAAACATGATCAAAATTGTAATATGTAAGGGGTCATGATCACATACAAGGCTTTTAGGTTTCACCATATAAACAAGGGGCTCCTAGGCCATACCATCTTAAAGTAGGCTAATGAGAGGTCCCCCTACGCGGTAGCTCTCACTTGCTTTCCCCTAGGCATGATCTAAGAGCTCTTTTGGCTCAAACATGTAAGAATGGGGAGTTGTAGATGGGGATTAAAATAGTGAATAGCCTAAGTCGGCTAGAAGGGAGAAGAGAAGAGTGAGGGGAGACACAAATGTAAAAAGGATACCACCTTTTGCCTTCAACACCCTTGTAGTCTTCAATGGATGTCTTGATTGGAGCTTGAGGGCCTTCAAGAAGGCTTGAAGGGCTGGAAGTGAGTATTTGATGGTGTATAAGGCTTTATATGTGAAGTGTATAGGCTTGAGAGGGGTATAATTTAACCTAAGTGTTGGAGGGGTAGAACATATATAAGGATTCGAGGTTCTGGAGTGATTTTAGCAAGGCTTCGCATCAATTTTGCACCTGGAATATGTAAAGGGGGAAGCCTCTATTTATAGGCAAAACTTTCGAACACTGGCGCATGTAGGACATACGCGCGTACTATTCCATTGGCAGAATGCCACGTGGCACCCATTGTACTGATTCAATCTCGATTGTTGATCGAAATTTGGTCGATCTGATCAAAATCTGAGCGCATATAGCATACGCTCTGCCACCGAGAAGGTTCGTTTAAACTTTGCCTCGATAATTGAGCCAACCGGGAATGTTTCGGGGGAATCAGTTGCACCCACGATATTCTCCTAGGGTTTCTCGTGAACTTTCATGTTTTTGTGTTGTGTGATTGAAGCCTTCGGGAAGTGATCTTTTCGATCGGACCGTAACGATGAAAAGTACTCTGGAAATACTTTTGGGAATTTCCAAATTTACGCATTTTTCAAGTCGTTTGACGGTGCATTTTGATCGGGGAATCGAGGAAAAAGTCAACCTCGGTGGAGCATATGCGAGACGCTCCAGGGGTTGTCGAAAGTAGCAGTGTTCGAGTCATATGATGAAGGGCTTTGGGAGGTGATCGATCTGATCGAGCTGTACCGATGGAAAGATCTATGGATGAACTTTTAGGAATTCCCCAATTTACACTTTTCTCAAGTTATTTGACGATGCGTTATAACCAGGGAATCGTGGAGAAGAGACAATTTAGGCGGAGCGTCTACAAGACGCTCCATGGAACTTTTATCGAGTTGTGGGTTTTTAACGTCGTAAGGTCCTCTTCAGGCTAAACGGGGGTGTGCGGCAAGACCCTTTATTCAAAATCTTTGGACTGGTGTTGTTTCGGGACGTGTTCAGGCCGTTAGGGGCAAAATGGTCATCTTGACTGGGTTTGGTTGAAAATGGTCAGGAATGGTTTGGTGTGTTATGTCAAACGTATCGGGTCATTCAGGGATAATTTTGGGAGAGTCTTTCACCGTTCCGTGAGGTATGTGTAGCGCTGGGATGTTTAGGGGCAAAACGGTTATTTTGACCGAAGTTAACAGGAATAAGACCGAAATTGGACCAAATGGCGTGTGGGGGACGCCTAACAGTTTAGTAACATTTTGGAAAGGTGGACTTATCGTTTTGAGGGATTTTAAGCTTTCTCAAAACGTGTCTAGAGGCCCAAGGGGCAAGTTTGGTCATTTTTCACTGAGTCAGGCTAGCAGGCGCCGGTGTTGACCTAGGTGTTGGTTCCCGAGACCGCCCGGTCTTGGAAAACTACTTGCGTGGTGTTGGTCTCTAAGAACGCCTGGTCTTAGATAGCTACCTGTGGGGTGGTGTTGGTTTCTAAGAATGCCCGGTCTCAGAAAGCTACCTGTGAGGGTGGTGTTAGTCTCCGAGAACGCTGGGTCCTGGAGAACTACCGAATGACGGACATTCTACATTGGCGGGCTAGCAGGCGCCAGAAATGAACTGTCTGGAATTTTGATAAGGTGTTGGTCCCCGAGATCACCCAATTTCAGGAAGCCACCTAGATGGCGTTGGTTTCTGAGACCGCCCGGTCCGAAAAGCTGCTTGGAATAATGGTGCTTATGACTCCCAGGGATCCTTGTGGGCCCGAGAAGTGACTAATTGGTTGGATTGAAGATTGAAAGGTTGATCTTGAGCCTGCATGTGTTGAGATGCTTGAAATCGAGCCCGATCGGGCCGGAGATTGCCAAGCGGGCAAAAATGGGGTGCTTACGTGGTTCTTATGGAATATAAGTTTATCGTTCACAATCTTAGATGGAACTTGATACACTATTAGTAGGACTGTAGTACAAGATTTTAATAGGTCTATCTTGACTATGGGGAACGGTATAGTTCAAACTTCTTGCACTTTTACACTTTGTGTGTATTGAACAAGACCGTGTTAAGGTAATTATTTTTATGCTGACTATACAAAACAATTAATACCTCATGATTGTTATGAGTGTTTATACTCTTAATCCTAATATAATAAATAGACACATGCATATAGTGTTTATTATTTTGATTCGTAAAAGAGTGAGATTCTTTGTGGGTCAATAAACTCAGTGAGTTTGATAATAACATTATGTGTATGGTGAAGATTAATTATTGATGCAATCCACATCTCCGTATAGGTATTGATGATACCCCCTTGAGGAAGTTTATAACTTTTGATTATGTCAAACTTTGCAGATGGATTATAAATCCGACATATCAAATAAGTTAAGTAGAAGGTCTCAAAGAATTAAATAAGTTTATTAAATTTAATTGTCAGTAATTTAATTTAATAGACAAGTATCTTTAATCTTAGCGTGGACAAATAAATAAGCATTTAATAATATGGAGCTTAAAATATAATTCCTAGTATGACAAAGAGTGCAATTATAATTCATTAGTGGTATGAATTATAATTTACGTAAGTAGGGATTAATTCTAGTTGGATTAGGAATCCTTATTTGCGTAAGAAGCCCTAAATATACTAATTCTATGGTCCCTTTGGTAGCCTCTATATATATACATACTCTAAGAGCAATTAGGGTTACACTTTACTTATAATTGAGAGATACACGTTTTTCTGAGAAAAAAAAAACCTTAGCAGCTGTGACCCCACTCTCTCTAGAGTAAGGCATATACAAGGGATGTAGTAGAAGTCTGAAGGTTAAGTTTGAGCAATTGTTAATTCGTGCTTGTTGCTGTTACTTCTTATTCGGGATCAAACTATAGAGATCTCGAAGGTATGATTTTAATCACGTAGATTAGGCTATGCTAATCAGATCAGAATTTTGGTAGTATATGTATGCACTATAGCCAAGTCATGGAAAATTTCGTAGTCCCCAATAATCTTGTCGTATTATTTCATCATGCTCTTTCATTCTTCATTCCTTCTTGACAAGTCTCAACACATAACTAGTGTAATGTGTGTCAATTGTCAAACTTCAAGTCATTTAAAAGTAAAGCAAATCTGCACACTTAATTAGGATTATTAGATAACTTAACACATAGTTTTTTGATCATCAAAATCAAGGCACATAGTCAACAATCTTTCCCTTTTTGATGATGACAAAACCTTAAATTAATATAATTAATAATATAAATATCAAGCTCAAAATCCAATTCATTTGAATGATGAATGTTGAAGATATATACCAAAAATTTTTACTCTCCCTTTCTTGTGTAATTGATGCTTCATTGGGGTTTTAACTAGCTCCCCCTTCCTTATATAATATAAGCACTTGGTGCATTTCAACCATAACCAATTGACATATACAAAAGAGCAGCGATCCTAAAGACAATAAATACTAGAGAGTGTGTATTCTCTCTCTCTTTTTGTCAATTCATAAAAAAAGTAGTTATGAATCTAATTTAAAGATAGGCACAATAGTAAAAAAATCTTAAAATAAGATTAATACTATAAAAAAGTGAGCAAGCAAACCAATCAACCAAACAACCATCGTAACTTTTGAATAAGCATGCATATATTAGACTTTGGTAGAGTTCAAGATAGTTATAACAACATTTAAGTATTACATACAAAAAATTTTGATAATGACATACCATTCTGTCAAAATAGACAACATGTATAGCAAAATAAAAATGTTAATGCAATGATGCTCAGGTGGTTTTGGGAGATGGAGGTGGAGATGAGGATATGTGATCAAAGGTGTCTTTGGTGTTAAAGAATTTCTTCCTAGTTTTTTTCTGTCTTAGGCCATATTTGTGATAGGTTTTTGTTGGAATGGATGAGGCCGGGAGATCAGATTCAGTTTCTGAAGGGGAGTGGAGGTCCATATTTACTGGTGTGTCTTCTCCTTGTTCTTTCTTTACTCCTTTTGCTTGTTCTTCTCCTCCTTCTTTTGCTTTTTCCTTATCTTCTCTTTCTTCTTCGCCTTCTTATTCTCGTTCTCCTTCACTTTCTTCTTCTTCTTGTTTTTCATTTTCATTTTTATCTTCATCTTCTTCTTTTTCTTTTTCACTGTTCTCTTGGGCTATAAACTCTGCTGTTAGAGAGTTTAGAGGTTGATATTCCATCCAATTACTGTTTTTATGTATCCTCTAAGATGCTCATTAGAGAGATCAATGGATCTAAGTATATGCCTCTTCAATCTCTCATTGTCATGCACAATGCCCCTCACCTTGGTTTTTATTGCCTTTAACCTTATAACTCCATTGTCTACCTTAGCATCAATCTTGCCAAATATCTTTTCATTGTAATTTTGTATTTTCTTCAATGTTTCCATTAAAGTAGACATTTCTTCTGAATTGCTAGTTGATGCAATTGGAAACAACTCCCTTGCAACACTTGAAGTCTCATCCCTTTTAACTTATTTGCCCATAGTTCTTGGAGTGACACTTCTACCAACACACTTCTCCTTATTTAGAACCCACATCTTTTTCTCATCATCGTACTTATATCTCATCCTAGTTAGAGTTTTCTTATTATAGTCATCATAGTTGGGATTGACACTTCTTTTCTTTTCTCTTGTTAATTCCACTTTGAAATGAATGAAGATCTTGATAAAAAAAACATTCCATAAGGTAGGCTGAATTTGGTGTTGGAGGCTTTGATGATGTGGTCCAAAATAAACATAGGAATGTCAATTTTGGTGTCAGTTATATCAGCCCACAAGAAAAACAGTTTCTTTTTAGAAATATACTCAAATTTCCTACCCTTGGGCATAAACATAGTGCAAACAAAATGATGAATAAGTCTTAATTCTAAGGGTAAACCATTTGCAATGGGTTTGTCATTTTCATGAGTCTTTTCACCATAGAGAGCAGATAATTGGTTCTTTCTATCTACATATTTTCTCTTGTTTTCTTCTTCACTTTTAATTCCCAGAATTTCGCATATTACTCCTCTAGTGAGAGTAAAAGCTACCCCTTTCACTCTACTATATACCTCCAAACACCCAAACTCCTTCTGAGTATGAGCATAAAAATGCCCAACTAATTCAGGGTAAATGTCTTCTTTGATTGAAGTCATGGACTTCTAACCCAATGCCTCAAACTTAGATTCAAAATCAAATCCTTGTTTTGAAAAGAATTGAAAGTTAATCCATCTACCATTCATAATTTTCTTTGAAGAGATGGATTTGATATACCTCTTGTAAGCATCATATTGCCAAAGTAGAGTTTGTCCCTCACAATGACTTCTTCAATTTCGGTAGTCTTTGATTTTTTCCTCTTCCCACCATCCTAGGATGATTCCCCTTGATTCTTCCTTTTATTATTCTCTGTCACCTTAGGGGTCGACACACTTAGGGTTGTTTTCGTTTTTCTTGGTCTGACGAATTTAGGAGCTATTAGGGTTTCGAAATGGAGGTTAAAGGAGGTTGAAGATGACTTGGGATGGATCAATTTTGAGTATAAATAGAGATTTGAGAGGGGTTTTGGAGAGATTTTGGTGGAGGTAGCAGTTGAGAGGTTGGTTCATTTAGTGTAGAAAGAAATGGCAAAAACGAGGGAAATATATGTTATGCGATAAAACAGGGTGTATTTATAGGTACTAAGCCATTGACCAAAGGTGTCAACTCCTTACTTCAAGGAGTCGACACATTTCTATCCAAATACTTCCTAAGTAATCTGTTAAAATGGGTCTATTCATTTGATATGAGGGGTCGACACATTACAACAAACTCTACCAAGAGTCAATTTTCAGAGTACATGGGTCGACTCCTTAAGGTAAGGGTCGAATCCTTTTCTAATGAAATGCAGAAAAGACTTATGGATGGCACCTCAATGCAACACATTATCTCACAACAATTTTGAATGATTTAGATATATATTTCAAAAGAATTAATCAAGATAATGGATTGCTCATTCCTAATTTTCTCATAATCATACAAAATCTATCTTCATTTAAAGGTTTTGTGAATATATTGGCAAATTGTTGGTCTATGCTAACAAAATTAAGTTTAATATCAACTTTTTGTACATAATCACGTATAAAATGATATCTAATCTCAATGTGTTTAGTGTAATAGTGTTGAATAGGGTTCTTAGTCAAATTGATAGCACTTGTGTTATCACATCTGATGGGGATGTGCTCAAAGGTCAGTCCAAAGTCCTTTAATTGGTGTTTAATCCAAAGGACTTGTGCACAATAACTTCCAGTTGCAATATACTCAGCTTCAGCTGTGAAAAGTGTAACTGAGTTTTGTTTCTTACTAAATCATGAAACAAGCATATTACCAAGAAATTGACCAGAGCCACTTGTGCTCTTTCTATCAACTTTACTACTAGCATAGTCAACATCAGAATACCCTATCAAATTGAAAGATGTGCCCTTAAGATACCACAATCCAAGATTAGGTGTGTGCTTGAGATATCTAAAAATTCTTTTAGCAGCAACAACATGTGATTCCTTAGGATTAGATTAAAATCTAGCACATAGGCACACACTAAAAATAATATCAGGTCTATGCTGACCTGTGAAACAAAAGGGTAGACGTGTGGCAACACAATATGTGGATGCTGTGATTGAGAAAATAGAAAGGCTCCTTGAAGCAGGGGCAATAAGAGAGGTTTATTATCCACGATAGCTTTCCAACACAGCCGTTGTCAAGAAGAAGAACAAAAAATAAAGGGTATGTGGGGACTGCACTGCCTGAAATTGATCAACTAGTGGATGCAACTTTTGGCCATGAAAGAATGAGCTTTTGGGGTGCATACAGGGGGTACCATCAGATCCTTATGCATAAAGAAGACGAGGAGAAGGCAACCTTCATCATTCTAATGGACTTCTCCTGCTATTAAGTAATGCTTTTTGGCCTAAAGAATGTCGTGCGATGTACTAGAGGTTGTTGACGAAAATGTTCAATGATCACATTGGCAGCACCATGGAGGTCTACATTGACGACATGGTCATGAAGAGAAAGGTCAACAGAGACCACCTGGCCGACTTGAAAATGGTGTTTGACATTCTGAGGAGATATAAGACGAGATTGAATGCTTCGAAGTGTGCTTTGGAGTTGGATTGAAAAAAATTTTGGGATTCCTAATTACCCACCAAGGAATCAAGGCAAACCCTGATCAGATCACTGCCATCTAGAACATTCAAGCCTTAAGAAACATTAAAGAAGTTCAGAAGATAACCAGGATGGCTGCATCACTTAATCGATTCATTAGTCGATCATTAGACAAGTGTTGAAAATTGTTTTAGCTCCTAAAAAAGTAGGAACGCTTCAGTTGGGGCCCTGATTATGACAAAGCTCTGGCCAACCTAAAAGCATACTTAGCCCAGCCGCTACTATTGTCAACACCAGAGAAGGAGGAAGAGCTCTATTTGTACTTGGCCATTTTAGAACACACAGTCAATGCAGTATTCATACAGTAGTAGGGATGGCAGCAATAGCCGGTGTACTACGTGAACAAAACCCTATTGGGGGCAAAGACAAGATACCTCCCCTTGGAGAAGCTAGCCCTTGCCCTAGTAATAGCCTCCAGGAAGCTGCACACTACTTCATAGCACACAAGATCAACGTCCTCACCGACCACCAACTTAAACCACTTTTTAGAAGGGCAGGCTTTTTTGGAAGAATTACAAATTGGGCCGTAGAGCTTGGCGAGTTTGACATCAAGTACCAGCCCAGATCAGCAACAAAATCTCAAGTACTCGCTGACCTTATCGTTGAATTTTCTATCAAATTACCATATGAGATCGGACAGCCTTCCCCCACGGATCCCTTGGCCAACAATTTACCTTTAGAGCCTTTGGAGGCTGACACTCATTGGAAGCTCTTTGTAGATGGGGCGAGTAATGACCGAAGGGTAGGATAAGGAATAGTGTTGATCACCCCAAATGGAATGGCTCTAGAGCAGGCCATTAAATTGGAGTTTACTGTCTCGAACAACGAGTCCTAATATGAAGCCCTACTAGTTGGATTGCAACGAGCAACAGAATCAAAGATTTCAGATTTATTGGTTTACTCAGACTCCCAATTGGTTGTGAACCATTTTGCAGGAGAGTACGTAGCTAGGAGAAAGAATGGCACTATATGTGGCCAATGCACAAGAACTGCTTAGGAAATTTGTTAAGGTAAAACTGCATCTGATCGGGAGAGATAATAATGCCCACGTATATGCATTGTCAACATTTGTTGCAGCCCTACAATCATGTTCTAAGAGGACAATTCATGTTGAAACATTGGCGACACTAAGCATTTACCTAAAAAAGGGACGTTCATTGGTAGTGGAAGAATTGGGCCCTTTTTGGATGGACCCCATCATAACTTACTTGAAGAAGGACGAGCTACCAGAGGATAGAAATGAGGCATGGAGGATAAAGTACAAGCCATTGAAGTTTTATCTTTTACCAGACCAGGAGCAGTACAGACGGTCCTTCACTGGCCTTTACTTTCACTGCGTTCACCTATACAAGGTTCAGGGCATTATCGATGAGATCCACGGAGAGATATATGGGAGTCATGTCGGGGGTAGATCAATCGCCCATCGTGCCATCTCTCAAGGGTATTGGTGGCCATACATATAAAAGGACGTATCCAAGTATATGTTAAAGTGTGAGAAGTGCCAAAAGTTCTCACCCTTGATTCATCAGCCTACAGAGGACCTCAGCAATATCACCAGCCCATGGCCGTTTGCCCAATGGGGGCTGGACATAGTCGGACCTTTCCTCCAAGCTCCAAGAAATAAAATGTTCCTCATAGTTATGACTGATTACTTTGCCAAGTGGATTGAAGCCGAGCCACTAGAAATAACTAGGGAAATCAACACAAAGAGGTTTTCCTAGAGGAACATGATAACACAGTTTGGAATCTCAAGGGCATTGGTCTCTGTGATAATGGAACCAAATTTGATGGAAACATCTTCAGAGGATTCTGCTATGAACTCGGTATCAAGAATTACTACTCAATGCCAGCCATGGACAAGTAGAGATCTCCAATAAAACAGTACTGAACGGGATCAAGAAAAGGCTGGAGAAAGCGACAGAAAGTTGGGTGGAAGAACTCCCCAACGTCCTTTGGTCATATAAAACAATGCCGAGGAGATCAATAAGGAAAACTCTTTACTCCTTAGATTATGGGGATCATCGGCATATGACGTAGGCTCTAATGAACAAACACTTGTAACATACTTTGACATCATTGAAGAAAAAAGAGAAAGTGCTCTAAGGATTGCAGCCGATAGCGTTCATGCTTGGGGACCTAATGCTAAAAAGAATGCTAGTAGGGCCCAAGAACCCCGCAGATGGAAAGCTTGGCCCAAACTGGGAAAGGCCTTCTAGAGTTGCATCCTATGTTGGTGTGGGGGCATATCGGTTAGAAATGGTTGAAGAAGGACGCCAGTTACCCAGATCTTAGAATACACAAAATTTGAAGAATTTTTATCAATGATTGATAAAGATTTTTTCCGTATAGATTTTTGTTGTCTATTCGGAGCTTGAAGACAATGCAAAACTCTTTAGAAGAATTTTGTTTTTTCAATAAAGTCTTGTAGTTCAGCATAAATCGCTTGTTCTAAATACTAAGAGAAATTGTAAAATAAAAACAAAGTGTAAACTTTGTCCTGCCTAAGTCTGATAGGTCGGCTAATGAAAATGAAAATAAAAAACAAAGTAAGAAAACTTAGTCCTGCCTAAGTTAGGTAGGTCGGCCAATGAAGGCCAAAACATAAAATATAAAAAAAATAAAAAACTAAGAAAGCTTAGTCCTACCTAAATTAGGCAGGTCAGCCAATGACGGCCAAAACATAAAAAACTAAGTATGAAAACATAGTTCTGCCCTGGTTGGGAGATCGGCTAATGAAGGCCACGATTAAAACTAAGTATGAAAACTTAGTCTTGCCTAGGTAGGGTAGGTTGGCTAGTGCAGGCCACATTTAGAATTAAAACTACGTATGAAAACTTAGTCCTGTATAGGTTGGGTAGGTCAACTAGTGCGCATCAAAGTTAGAATTAAAACTAAATATAAAAAACTTAGTCCTGCAAGTTGACTTGAAAAGAGCCTAAATAAAACCAAAGAATTTGGTACTGCCTAAGTTTGCTAGGTCGGCTCGAAGAAAGCCAAAGAAAAATCCTAAATATGAAAGAACCAAAGTGCAGAAAGGTAATCAAAAGAGACATTACTTATATTCAAAAGATTCAAAGGATTACAAAAAGCAGAGCTACTTGAAGTAGAGCTTATAGAAAATCATCAAAAGAGAAAGACAAAGAGATATAAAGTTAAGACTCTAAAGGAGGAATCGTGTTGGGATCCACTGTATCACTAGGGGGACCCTAACATTAGCAATCACAGGAGTAGGAAGGGATGGAGGATATTCGGCATTAGTCAAATTAATTGTGCGCACATGAGGGGGTAGGATTCAGTATTAACAAGGATCTTCTCATTAGGAAAGGGCTAGGGAATACTCTTCCATCATAGGGAAGTTTTTTTTTATCTTTGCCTCCGTCAGAGCAGAATCTGAACCTTCTTTGAAGAGTGCATTGGAGACCTTATAGATTTGCTAAGTATAGTATTCCCTGGCCAAGTTAAAACCCCTATTGAAATTGGCTTCCTTCTCATGGACAAACTCGGTCTTCAGACCTAGGGCCTCCTCTTCCTTCTTCAGTAACTCTTGATCTCTCTTGTCCACGTTGAACAGAGTAACACGGAGGGCTTCTTCGTTCTTCTTCAATTCAGTTGTAGCAGGGGAAGACTCTTTTTGTTCTTCAATTAGAGCTATTTTGAGCTCAGTGATTGTCTCTGCGAGTTTGCCTTTCTCAACTTCAGAGTGCTTTAGTTTGGCTCCGAACCTTGAAGTGGTTCATACACTTGGTCATTTGGTGAACCCCCTTGAAAAGAAATTAAGAAAGATAAGAAATTTACTTAACAGAGCAAGTAAAGATAATCAAAGACTTGTACAAGAGCTCACCACCATGGTGGAATGGATTGCCCTTATAAAAAGGGTAGGGTTTGGCGCCTGCATAAGAGTTAGAGCATTATTGGTTAGCACAATGCTTTGTGTCAATGCTATTGTAATGTTGACATCATTAATTGCTAAGTCTATGACGGAGATAGGGCAAGCCTTGATGCGTGGCCAGAGTATGACGACCTCAATGACATTAGGGTGATCCTCAACAATAATTTTGGCCCATTCTAGCCCAGTGGATCTGGCCCTCCTTGCTTAAGGAGTTTTAGGAAGGCGGTCCAGTGCTAGCCTCTTCTTTACTGATCTGTCCGTCGATGAAGGATTAACATCTGTAACGACAGGTTATTGTTTAGTAAGTTGCTGCACAGTAAGGGTAACAGGAACTGGAGGCCCCCAGCTTTCTTTCTTATAAGCTCCACCATCAAACTTCTGGTTTGTGTCTCTGAATCTTCTTCGTCAGACTCCTTGAATAAATGACTTGTCAGTTGTGACATCAAAGATGGCGATGATCTGAAATAATAGTCGAACTTGAAACTCCTTCGTACATTAGGTTTGAGGCAGGCGGCTCGAGAGAGTTAGAAATACGATCAGGACGGGCAGCCAACGAAACACAAGAGGTGCCACCAGCAATAGCTAAAGTAACTTGTGTTGGCTCGAGAAGAAAAGGGATTGGGACTCCTTCTGGCATGTCTTCAAAATTCCTGGCGTGGCCTTGCTCTTGCAACCGAGCTATCACCCCGAGACGAATGCCCTCAGTTGTGATAAAAGACTTGTAGTAGATTGGGAATTGCAGCAGGCTATGCGCTGCCCTACCAAAGCCCTTATGAGCACCTTCCCCTCTGTATGCCTGTACTTTCTTCAGAGTAGCCAAGTTAACCCCAATAGCTTTGTATTTTTTTTTTGGCACCTTTGTGTGGTCGGCTAAAACAGAAAAAGCAAAATTAGTAAAAAAGCATAACAAAGAAGAGCTCAGGAAAGTAAAACAAGATACATAGACCTGGGTGGCTGTGACATTTGGGGCATCGTGATGGAGGCCGCTCCCCCTCTGGGACATTCCTATATTCCCACTCCCTCAAAACTATTACTGTGACATCATCTATCCCCTTCCCGATTTTGGAGACGACTTGGATGATTTCCCTACATTTATCTTTGGTTCTGAAATTATACTTCACATCTGTGTTGCTCACAAGGCACGTAATATAACAAAACTTAAATTATGAAAAGCCCAGATCTACACCACGGATATGGTTTATCTCTACGATCCCTATTATTGTTCAAAAGGCGTTAGAGGCAAGTTAGGCCAGGCACAAAGAATAGTGAGATAGGGTTTGCAACAACAAAGGGTGAAGAGGAAATTGAACCCCCTTTTCTACTATAGAAATCAAGGGAAAATGCATCCCAACATCAGTTTTCCATAATTCATTATCCCTATCAATCGCTAGCCTAATATCTATCCCTGCTACAAATTAGTATCTCTCCTTAAAAGTGTCAATAGCCATCGAGGAGCCCAACATATTCCAAAGGTGGACCACCATGACTTAAAGAAAAAAGATCGGGTGCATAATATAGAGAAGATATAAAGGAAAAGAAAGAGATGACTTACAAGTAGGAAGGTCGGCACTCTCTTGGTGATGGCTATCTTCTCAGGCAAAGGTAAGGAACAATACCAAAGAGGTCTGCTCTTATACGCAAGGTCATTGCCATTTCAAGAAACGAGGAACGTCGCATCATCACACCCTTGCGAAAAGGTCGCCTCAGTGTTGAATACAAGTTTGCCCTTTCAGTTGTACGAACAAACCAGCAGGCGTTACGTGGAGTAGGTACCCTCGAAGGATGCCCATGACCTCATCAGGCCAGAATTTAAAAAGATCACTATCATGAATCAAGTACAGCCCTTGTCACTCTAGATGATCCAAACAAGGAACAAGGGTTGGGGGGCAATTGTGGGCTAAAAGGCCCACTTTCTGCAAAGTTGCACCAACCCACTAAGAATGGTGGGGCCGACCTCTTTGAGAATGGGCCTAGAATGCACAAAATCAAGCAGGCCTGCTAAGAAGAGTAGGCCCAAGCTAAAAAAGACAGATCCAACACTCGTCAAGAGAGACCCAAGTGTCAAGAAAGACCTAAAGAGCTGAAGATTCCAATCCAATCAAGAAAATGACCTAAGAGGATAGGTTTGAATCTTAGAATTGACCTAAAAAAGGAAGACTCATAGTAGGAAAGGATAACATAAATAACTCCTAGAAGGAGTAAGACCTCCAAGGCTTATAAATAAAGCAAGCTACAGAAGAATAAGGTACACACAAGTGCGAGCTAGAATATATTTCTTTCTTTCAATTCATTGAGATTAAGCTTGTCTAACTTAATCTTTGAAATGCTACCGGCCTAAAGAGGGTCAACGCATTCTCATCGTCTTCTGCACTTGTGGGCTTTCTAGTGTTCATCTTGGTGGTTCAGGAAGCGGATTGAGGTTTACAAAAAATCTCAACTACAATATATATATGTATATATACATGAACAAATTTGTTGTCTAGTTCTCTCATGTGGTGATCCCAGTGTCCGTATGAATTAATTCTATTTTTTATATATTTTTTCTATGGAGTGTCCATTATTGACCCACTCCAACCCACTCGTGTGACTTATTGGACACCCATCTCTAACCTGCTCTAATCAACTTTTAAATGAGTTCACATATAACCACCTAATTACAATTCACTTAAAGATTTGGATGGGTTTGGCCAGTTTTTAAGTGGGTGGATTTGGACGAGTCCAAAAATTTCAGGTTGAAATTGCAACCCCTACTTGAGACCCTAGTTTTAAGAATCCTCAAAGTTTTTTATGTCATTAAGCCGTATACTGTTAAATCATTGTTATTTAATGAATTTAAATTCTCAATTTCACTTAACATTGAATAAAATAAAATGAGATCATGGTCTAAATGAGATATCAACATTGATCTGTTGGATTTATTTTACAACACTTGAAAAAAAAAAAAAAAGTCTAGAAGATTTCGGAAATAAAGTCAGGAGGGGAGCCTTTCCAAGAAAAGGGCTACCCATTTTTATGTTACGTATCTTTTATTGTTTGGAAAAAAAGAATAAAATACTAAGTCAATGTCATCATGGATTTAAAAGGTCCCACTTCACATCAACTTCTACAGTATCAATATATCATCAAGTATTTCGGTCAGCATTCCTAAATATGCTTCAGTTGTTTTATGTGTATAATCTTTGGCATATCCAATATGAACATGTTGAACAATGTCAATGATGAGGAAGAACACAAGATTAGGTCTGACTTGTTGATTGTGTAATCATTGGAAGATATTATAGACAGAATATATGCAAGAAATAATTGGGCAAGAGGCTTCCCATCCCTGTTTGATTCATTGCACCAAATCTGCACATTCGGCAGTGTGTGATTGGTAATATGCTTGCTAATGATCAGCAGTGTGTGATTGGTAATATGCTTGCGAATGATCAGATTCAGATTCTCTCCAATTCTATAAATAAATTAAATAGTCAATATATCATAAAATATATAACCATTGAGGTGATGCCGACTCAAGTAAAGCATTTTAAACCTTATGAATATTTGCCGCTATATTTAGGATAATAATTTTTTTTATTACAAAACAATGTAATTTTTGCACATTGCTGAGTGGGCTTCAGATTGTCAACTAGTTTAGTTTTGACAACTTGTCGATTTTTCATTTCCATTCATTTTTCTTGAGGGTTGTGATTCAAGTTATTTTTAAGACATTAGTTTCTATTGTTGTGAACATTTAATTTCAACAATTCATAAGAGAAACAATCCCATCGTTACTTGCTTATCTTGTTATTAGGAGCCAAAAATTTGAGCAACTTTTCTATTTCAACAATAAAAAGTGCATTTCCAAAATTGTGTAAAGATTGTGTAAATTTTTATTCTCAAAGTAGTTTCCTTACAAAATGGTGCTTGCAAAAACATATGAAAACATTTCAATTACCCCAAAAAGGAAAACATTTTAAATAAAGTATGCCGTGTCATGATGCTCGTGATATAGAACTATAGAAGTAACAAAACTGACTTCTTGTTGGCCATAAAAAGTACTATAGTAGCTTGTTTTTCCATGGTAATTTGGTCAATTAGTGCTCCGATGGATGTCGGCATGCGTCGGTGAAATTCCATTGGATATCCAAAATTGAGATGCCACGGTTGATTCTTTTCTTACCCTATTTTCTTCCCACTTGTGCTGCATATGAGCCAAATTTTGATTGACCATACCAACAAATGGTAGGTACAAATTGAAAAACATGGCTCCACCAAAGTTCAATTAAGGTTGTGTTTGTTGCTAAGAATCTAAATACATTTGTAAAAAGGAGGAGAAGAAGTCGTAACGCTTTAATAACTCAAAAATATTTTCCGTTGTTTTGCGAAATGAAATGAAAACAAATTTTCTCTTAATATTTAATATTTCAATATTAAGTGAAACAATTTACTATTTATTATGAAATAAGATCACTTTTCTTGAACTTATGATCACGAGTTCCAAATATGAAAACAATTCCACATTGCATCTTATCCTTTCCGAACATTGTAATGGTAGAGCTTTGTGCACTAGAATGCCTATTTTTTTTTTTAACTATTACATACATGTGCAAAAATTCCATCAATAATTGCAAGTTTGCAAACCCCTCTACCTCTCCAACAAATGGATAATACAAAATGAAATAAGTTAAAATAAAATAAAGAAGGGGAAAATGAGAATGACTATACGTCAATGGCATTTAAATTTGATATAAATTTTTTTTTAACACAAGCAGAATGCCAAAATGCAATATGTGTCTTTTAAAGTTTAAGTAAACATAAAAAGGCAATTCTCATTGGTTATGTTACAAAAAAAAAAAAAAAAAAAACCTCCACATTAACAAATTAACAATGTATAAAAATTAACTCATGTCAATACATGGTGATTTTATAAGTTTTAAGTTCAGGTGAGATCACTTGTAAAGATTGACCTCCATGCAGGTCTTGCATTTTAGGAATGAGACCAGCTCGCTATGCTATAGTTTGAAATTTGAAGAGTTTTTTCCCAAAATAATCTCATTGTTAAAATTTATTCCCAAAATGAAAGATTTAAAAAGTTATTTTCACAATAACCTAAAACGCCATTTTGGATTGTATTTTGAAAAAAAAACGCAATTCAAAATTGCGTTTTCTAAAGAATAATGCTAGGTATACTCCTACCGACCACTCTTCTAACCACTCCTGCTGAGTTGGCATTCATTGATATATATATATATATATATATAGAGAGAGAGAGAGAGAGAGAGAGAGAGAGAGAGAGAGAGTGAGAATTGGTCTATCTATCAATTCATGCCAACTCAGCAGGAATGGTTGGAGAGTGGTTAGTAAGAGTATACCTAGCATTACTCTTTCTAAAATGGTTTTATAGCCCAAAAAAACACAATTCTAAACTAAATTTTCTCTGAAAACACAACTTGAAATTGCATTTTCTTGAAGAGAGAGAGTGAGAGAGAGAGAGAGAGATAGCCGTCCTCTCTCTTTCTCAAAAATCCTCCCCTCTCTATCTTCTTCTTCTTCTTCTTCTTCTTCTTCTTCTTCTTCTTCTTCTTCTCTCTCTCTCTCTCTCTCTCTCTCTCTCTCTCTCTCTCATTCTTCATTTTATTTTTTTTAATTTTAAATAAAAATAATAATAATTTTAAAAGTATTATAGTTTTTATTCATATTTTATGTATACATAAAAATTATTTTAGAAACTCAAAACATTAATCTTTCTTATCAAGCCACTTCGTTTTGTTTGACTAAAAAGATTTATTTTTTAAGTTTTCAATAGGCTCATGAGTAGCATTTTTTTTTCTGTGATTAAAATTTAATTGCAAGTTAGAAAAAAAAAAGGTTACAGTAAAGAAAAAATGCTACTCACAAGCCTCTTAAAAACTCAATCACGGAGAAAAATGCTACTTACAAGTCTATTGAAAACTCAGAAAATAAATCTTTTTAGCCAAATAAAACAAGGTTGCTTGATAAAAAGAGATTTATTTTTTTTGGGAGGCTAGCTCTCCTCTTCTTTCTTTCTCTCTCTCCCTATCTTCTCTCTCACTCTTTCACAGCCCAAAGAAAATCGATTTGAAATTGAGTTTTGTTGGACTTTTGAAACTATTTTAGGAAAGGCAACCTTCAAAACGCAATCTAAGATCGCGTTTTAGATTGGTATGGGAATAACTTTTTAAAATCTTTCATTTTGAAAATAAATTTAAAAATTGAGATTATTTTGGAAAAAAACTCAACTTTGAACCATGCGTCCATCACCCATTCGAGAATGGTTTTTTCATAGACAGGTTATTCTTTTAGGGTAGCACTTCATATCATGATACCCCAGATGACTGGTGGTTTCAAACCTTTTCAAAGTCAATTACACAAAAAATTACATAAATTGATATGTATCTTATAAAACTAGAGAAAATATAAAACAAACAAATATAAATAGGTTTTATAATCTCTTCAAGAGTATCAATAATATTCAAAAGCATCAACATATATTGCAATAGTAATAAATTCTAATTCTAATAAAAATGTATGGACAAATTATAAATAGTGATTTCACGGTTTCTCTGACAATGTGTGTATACATATATAAACTAATTAAGATTTATATGAGGAAGGGTTGTGATTTTCTGAAGATTTTGTGACATATGTATATTTTCGTTGATACTTGGGAAGGGATGCTCCTTGATTAGAATGTTCAACCTGTTAAAAAATAGCCACAAGTCCGATTTTGGGATCATTAAAAATCCCAATTTTGTGGAAAGGGAAGTGCCTATCCAAGCTTGGGTCCATCATGCGTTTACTGCTCTGCCCTGAACCAAGTCCGATTTTGGGATCATTAAAAATCCAAATGCAGTCTTAATTTTTTGGGCCAAAATTTGAATTTTTAAATTCAAGAGTTGTGTTTGTTTGGCTGGTGGCAATTTCAAATATGTACTCGATTGAAGAGTTATATCTATTAAGGAATAAATATCGTTTGGATGAATAGACACCAGTGTGGTTGAGTCATGACCATTCCAAACATGTTTATGGTGGCTTATAAATACCAAGACACATTTTGCACTTCATAATGTTAGTTTTTTCTAAAATTTTTCTATTATTTTGAGAGAGTTATTCACTATTTGGTTCGTCCGACACACTGATTAAAGTGTTTCATTAATGTGAGTTGTAGATCAATGTATTTCAGAAGACAGACGTCCATTCAACCATTAACACTATTGTTGGGGTAAATTCTGACTTAAGGACATAGTATCAAATGCTATCCTTAATCAATTTTGAATTCTGCTTTCTGCATTCTGTAAATTTTTCTTTCAATAATTCTTTGTTCATTAAGATTACTTAGTATTATGATATTGTGCTAGTTTTATTTCTAGTTTATACATGCGTGCATTTTTGGATTCTTCTAGTGTGCTTTATAATTTTGAATTGTAGCAACACTTATACACACACTTTGAATAACACAACTAACTATTTGGTTACTTTGGTGCACTTTTGAGTTAAAAGGAAAAATCAGCTAAAGCTTACATGACAAAGATTGGTACTTCAAGGATGAGAATGGTTTTGAAGGTTCTTGTTGTGTGGTGGCTATTATGTTGATTCCTGATCAAAGTTATACCGATGGACACGAAATGCATAGAGAGAGTGTAGGAGGGGACATACATTGCAAATTTCAGTCACAAAGAGGGCAAAGTCATGGACAACCCCTTCTATAAGTTTGGTTTCTTGTATCTCTCGAAACTTCGACATAAACAAGATTTTTTTTTTTTCTCGCTCTCATGGTTTCAAAGTTCATGATTTTTTTATGGATTTTAGATATAATCTTGATCAAGGTACACCATACTAAAGAGATGGACAAGAAATGGAAAGAAGAGTCAATTGGTATATCTATCGTCACTGAGGACAAGGACAGAAAACAGTCGGTTGGTTTGGTTTCTTTCAGCTATAGAAAGTTCGAGAAGGTAAGAATTTTATGATCTCAATGCTTTGGAAGAAGAAATTCATGATGTGATGGAGATATTAATAAGTGGATTGTTGATTAATGTATACTATTCAAATTCAACTGATGGAATTAATATTCAAGGGCATTGGAAAAAATATCAGGCCGACAATGCCATAGCACGCGGAAAGGGTTGAGTACACGGAAATCACACATCAAAAAAAAAAAAAAAAAAATATTACGCGACTGTCCCGCCTCATAATTGACAACTCAACAGTCCATCAATCGCGCCTGGTAGACTTCCTCATCACACAAATGGGGACTTTCAGTTACAACAGCCCCAAATTCCACACAGCCCAAAGGCTTAGCTTAGTGGGAAAAATGTCAGATAGAGAAATGAGGTTTTGACCCCCTTTTCTTGGTATCCACTGCTTTTGTATTGCTTTTGCATTGGGGTGCTTTCTGAAACTTCCTGAAAGCCCCTCTCTCTCTCTCTCAACCATGTGATTTGGTTGGAGTTAGGTCCAGCAGAAAGGAACATTTTCTCTAGTTTGTAATTCTACACAGTGGCTTCCAAGTAGCTTGTTTTCAATATTGGAGTGTCCTGTTTGGTGTGCTAGGTTTGGTGAGTGATTGTCCCACCCATCACACCGTTCTGTCCCAAATTAGATTTGATGTTTTTGAAAAATTTGAAGAGAGACACTAGCATCAACTGCTATTGCACAGTTGCTAGACATATCAAGTGGCAGGTCCGCTGTCGTGTTTAGTAATAACCCGCCACTAATGTTAGCACACTCAAATTTGAAATCTATTTTTAGAATTTGAACGCGCAATTTTTGTCATTAAAACCAACTATTTTTATTTCTTTCTTCATATGGTAGTAGCAGCATGGCATTGTGAGTCATTATTTTGGGATACTTATTTTCAGATATTCATGGAGGATTTTCATTTTGTTATGCTTTATGAGGGTGTGGTACGTGTTAGAAATTATTATTGTTTCTAGAAGTTTTAAAATTTTTCATATTATCAATTATTACATTTTTTAACTCAACATTAATGTTGGGCCATTACTTGAGTGGTTATGGCTTCGATAGCCCGTCAAATCCCATTCTATCATTTATAGGGCTTGAGTTTTTTTTTAGGCTGGGTTAGATTAATGGACAGAATAAAAAATTGTATTTGAAGCTCAACTCAAAATATATTTAAAGTATATGTATTTAGATTTTATATTATTTACTATTATTTTTGAAGAAAAAATATTTATTAAATTTTTTTTAGGTTAAATGGTGAATTTGAGAATTTAGTTTTCATTTTGGATTAGCCTGCGATTTGATTTTAGGTTTGATGATAACTTTTTTTGAATGTAGGCCCGACTCCAACCCAGCCCTACCCGACACTGTCACCCCTATCCATTACACACTTAATTGCGCTTTTGATTACATTTTATCTTGGGCCGTTACTAGCCGTTATGAGGCTACTTTTAGAGGGCTATATAATGGCCTTATATGGCCTTGTTTGAGGAGGGGATACTTTAATACATACATATACAAATTCTCATATCTATTGTGCATAACTTTATATATTATGTTTTTATGGGAATCACTGCTGGGATGTTGTCCCACGAAAATAGATTTTGAGCAATTAGGTTGTATGTTAAAGCAGTTGATATTCACTAAAATTTTGGAAGTATAGTTATTTTAGAACAACGATATCACACCTCACGAATAGAAATGACAATAGGATGGGTTTGATATGGGCTATGCTAAATTTTACCCACCTTTAATAGAAAAACTTCATCCCATACTTGTGATAGGTTGAGCTTCCCTACCCTGTCCCTTTACACTGAAGTTGATCGAGGTTTAGGTTAAAATGGATTAAACACATGTAACATATGTATAAATAGAACTAATTCTCTAAAAATAAAAATAATTCACATTATGCAAACCCTAACAAAATATAACATCAATAAAACAAGACTAAATTTAATAATAAGAAGTAAAATCAAAATCATAACATTTACTTGTGTATACCAAAGACATTTTATATTGTTAAAATATAAAATAAGTATTTAAGAATTTCATAATATAATCGAGGTATCATGCTATGCTACCCCGCAACTAATCCGTAAATTCAGAGTCCTATGGATTCGATTACAATTTGGTAATATTGAGTAATTGTTACCAATGGTAATTTAGACAAATAGATATGCGCCTGGGAGTCAAAAGGGCTATGCAGCAAATAGTGAATGCCTTGCAGACACCTGCAGCTTGATTCGGCAGCAAAAGCTTCAAAAAATGTGAGCATCTAATTCCCTCACTTCACTGCGCGCAGCTGCCTGATATGGATTAATTTCTGTTGGATATCGACAAGTAATGTGGAAGCATACTTTATTTGCATCAAACCCAAATGCGAACTAGGAACATCTAGAGGATATCTCATGCACTTTACGAACCCGCGTAATTACATTGATTCCTTGACGTAAAAGCCATCTCCAAGTGCGTATTATTACACAGAATGAAAGAGGAAAGAGAATTAATAACATACTCGCATTTCACTCGGGGTTAATATGCGTATCACCCACTATCATTAATACGACTGTTCTGTCTTTACATATAGTTTTTTTTTTGGATACGTCGAAAAGGATTATATTGGGGAGAGTATACTTTTCTATTTTCTTTTTTCGCGTACAGTATTATCTTTTCACATTCAATGGATATCGATACTGCATCTTCTTTTTTTTTTCTTTCACTGCAGAAAATTTCAGTGGCAATTTTTAGAGAGAATGATAGTTTTCTTTTTTTTGTGAATATTTTTTCATTTCTATGAGGGTCAAACAATAAATTTATTTATTTTGTTATCTCCATCACCCCATATATTCTGGCAAGGAAGGTCAGTGTAGTTTTTAGAAGGATAGTTTGTGTATTAAACTCAAACCTCAAATATTCCTTTTTGTTTAGTTTCTCTTTAAATATCTCATTTTACTTGGTATATCATATGTGAAAGAACCATTGCTGATGGAAAACTCATTTGAGAGGAATGAACATAATTTTTCAAAAACACACTTTTGGTACTGGTACGAAACTCATTTCAAATTTTTGAGGAAACGTTCTAGAAACATGGGAAAAACTTTTGAGAAACTTTTGAAAAATGTTTTGGAAACTCTTAAAAAAGATTTAAAAAACTTTGATAGACTCGACAAAAACTTTTAGAAAACTTAGAAAAAACTCTTGAAATATTAATTTTATACATTTTTTCCCCTTAAAGTTTTTAACTAAGTATCTATAAAATTATTCATATAAGTTTTTACTAAGTTTTTCAAAAATTTCTCTTAAGTTTCTTAAATGTTTTCACTAAGTATCTTATTCCAATTTTCCTTAAGTTTTCTAATCGTCCCCTTATATATTTTTAATATTTAATATTTTTATGAAAAGAACACAAAACACGCGTTGGAAAGATACGAGAAGAAGCCGCTTATCCAGACCAACCCATTATAAGTATTTTTGGCAACACCTTGTATACGAGAAATTTCACAGCTGCCATTTAGTCATTTCACTGAACATGAAGTTTAAGAAACAAGCATCTGGTAAAACAATGTTTCCAAGCTGATGTTCCAAAGCTTTCAATTACTTGCTGGATCATCAAAAAGTGCAGATAGGCAATGCTCCAAATTGCGCACAAGACAATGCTTTACCACCCAAATTGCCTACAAGACAATTGCTTCTATTTGTTTAATCCCCCAGAAGTCTGCAGATAGACACAAGCATCTTCATAATGGTTTTCGTAATATTATTAATGGCGAGTAATTGGACCGACTCTGTGCTTAGAAATTAAAAAACCTAGAAAACATCCGACGAAACCTGCTACAGAACTACAAAGCAGGAAAAAAATTACGATTAGAAGATACACAGTTTGAGTCTACATTAATCAAAAAATGAAGGAACGAACATACCAAAAGTTAATCAAAGAGAAGAACCGATGGCAAAAGGCATATCCATGTGGAAAACTGAAAGGACTTATCGTACGTATAAGTTAAATAGTATCAAGATGCAGATCAATAAACAATGGATCTTTGGACAACTAATTAAGTTTTGAAGCACTGAACAAGATCTTGTTTATCTGCATTGGTGAAGGCAACTAGAGGATTAAGTACTTTCAGAAAGGAAATGGAGCCCACTAAGCTACGAGTAATGCTACACAGAGAGAAAAAAAATATAGAAATTATGTACAGAATGACGCGTCTAAATTGGGTAAATATATATACCTGGCTGCATTTGTAGAAAATCTTACTCCAAGAAAGAATAAACATACCACCAAACATATGACTTTCATTGACCCAAGAGAAAAGATGAAAAGAAGTACAACTCAGGAAACAAAAATACAAGGATCACCAATTCTAAAATAATCCAAGAAGTTGTAACTAAAATAAATTTATTTGATCAAGTTGATGTCAAGTCTCTGAATTTTGATTGCCCCTTAGAAACTAAAATTTACAGCAACATAGATGGCTGCATAATGCTATATTTAATAAGATACTGCTAACCAAGTAGCTAAAAATTACACTATCAAACATCTGATTCTGAACTAAAAATGAGAACATTCAGACATGATTATTTAAAATAGTCAGCTACCTTCTTTTTTTTTTACGCTGAGTAGTCAGCTACCTTCTTGTGTGCCAAGCAACCACCTTTCCAAGGCATTGCAGGACTGCTTATTTACAAGTGCCACTCCGACATGGTGATGCTTCGGTGTGATGTCTTTCGGAGTATTAATTACTTTTGCTTCCATTTACTGTTATAAAGTGAGAATTCCAAACTTTTCTGCTCGTAGTAAAACTTAAGTTTTTGCCTCCAGCATTGAATAAATGCCATCCAGTTGCATCATGCAAAATTACCCAGAAACCATCCTCAAATCTCAACCATCCACAACAATATTATCATTAATACCATGGTCCAATCCAGAATGATCCTTGGGGTTGCAACCAGAATCTGCTTCGTTGAGCCAATTTTCTACGCTAACATCATTGTTGCCACATTCAGACACTGAGCTTGCATCTATTTCCTTTTCTGGAGAGTCAAGTTGCATACATTCAGCAGCTGAAATCTGCGAGGGAGTGTGGTTTTCTGAATCACGACTCCTATTTGTCGGGGTCAAGTCTTCCTTCTTCAGAACATTGAACACAATCCCATTGTGGATCCTTTCAGGCTGCAACAGATCACCTTCAGCAACCATAATGCTAGAATTGTTCATAGGAACTCTGTTATTGAAATCCCTCTGGTCAAACTCGTTGTCTGAGCTTCTATCTGGTGTTGTTACCCTCGAACTCTGATAGTATGGATCCTTGCCTACCATCTGAATCACAAAATTATTGGTGTGACTCATCATTCCTTTCCTCAGTTTGCCATCAATGTCCAAATTTTGGACAAAGTCAATAAACTTATCTGCTGAAGTTGTCCTCATTAAAGGACCACCAGATCTTGTCCAAGAATTGAGATCAACACTCTCAGATTCACTATCACTTCCATCCTGTATGTTACCGTGGCTCCGCCAGTTCCAACCAGTTTGACCTCCTGTGGACCCCCCAACTCCTTGATGGAGTGAGGAGGCAACTTCTGCAAGGACATCTTCCTCAAGGGACCCGGTTGAGTTCTCCCGCGCAATGCGGTTCCATGAAGGAATCCTCTTAGAAGCATTGAATCTGACTGTGCTTGCTAGGCCATGAGGGGAAGCAGCAGCTCTCTCAGCACTCCTTTTCAGTCTACGCATGTGGTTGAGAATTGAGACACACTCATCCAGAGCAAGCTCAATCCCACAATTGGCTTTTATGGCTGAAAGCTTCTCCCAAGTGCACCTCCTTCCTTGGTTGGCTGCCTTTTGAAGCTCCAAATGAGATGGATTCTGTATAATTTTGGAGTACTGAAAACAAATAACTAGTTAATTTCCTATAATATAATTATAATTCATCCAAACAAGATCAAGTGTGCACACATACTCATTCATCAAGATCAAAAGCTTCAACAACAAACACAATATGAACAGAAGACATATTTGGACTAATCTCCACACCAGTTTGAAGATGAGATTTTTAGAGAACAATGGCGTGCTGTATAATTATGTGGAATTCTGCACAGTGCACAGTTTGCGATCTGATCTATCAACAGTGCATCATAGTAATTTTCTTTGGAGCACCTGAGACCTAGATCTAAAATGTCACCTAACAAAGGTCTATTTTGCTGTGCCAAGTCTGGATGATTGGAGAAAATCTGTCAAAGGAGAGCACTGGGCAACTACCTTTTGGGTTTCAATTTTCAAGGACTGCAACTGAACAAACAACTCCAACTCTTAGCTTAAAAGGAGACACTGTTAATGCTACATTATGGGCTACTGCTACGAGTGATTCAGATGGTCAAACACCCCAAAGAATTCTGCATATGTGCCATGAGATTTATATTTTTTACTTTCACTTTGTGTGTGTGTGTCATAGAGGTCAATCATGAAGCAATCATTAAGCTGCAGACTCAACTAGAGGAGAAGAGGTTACACATGGTGAAGGCTACTCTCTTCATTAATACTTCTTTATCCTAAAATTCTATTAAAGAGGAAAAGAAAAATCATAATTGCACTTTGTACATACCTGAGCTAAAGTAGCAGGCATTACAACAGTGACATCACCCTCCCAATCTTGAGCAAACAGCTTGGCGAGGCCTCCTAAAGGAAAACCAAGTTCCAATATCTGGTTGCATCTATGTTTCACTTCCATCTCAACTAGATGAGCAAGCTGCATGGTTAAAGAACAATAATAATTAAGTTTACATAAATCACAACAGAAAAGGAAATGGAAAAGGTGAAAGGTACACAAACTGACTTAACAACAAAATACATCAAAAGATTTGCTTTCATTTTTCCTCTTTGTCTGTGGGTGTTATGTGGTGGATTGTTTTTTTGTTGTTTGCTGGAGCTGCAGGACAAACAACCAATCAATCAGCCTATCTAAAAACTCTCAAGTTTGTAGGCCTAAATTCAGCAGCTGGAAGGTCATAACATATTTGAGAAGAGTCCAAATAATGATAAGCAATTTGATTTCAAGCTGGTCAAGGTGTGGCTTAACATTTGTTTCAAAAGGTATGCTTCCAGGTCAGCAAGTTTTTTTTGTTTTTCTTTTTTAGGTTGGGAGGTGAGTAGAACTCTTCCACAAATCAACCCCAACTAGCTTGCACAACCTTTTCCCACCATTCTAGGCCATCAAATATGATGTTAGCCATACTTGTCAAAAAAATAAATAAATGTGCAGTGACTGCAGTCTAACAATAATCAGGACTAATACAAGAAACTTGAACAGGAATTAGGACATATACAACAGGACAATGTGCAGTGACAGCAGTCTAACAACAGCAGACAGTAAGATAACCATTAGCACGCACCTTAGCAGCAAAGTTACCTCCATAAGCTCTCACAAACTCCTTCATCCTAAGTAAAGGTGCAATATGAGGATTTGCCTGACTCACGATAAAATGGTTGACATTGAAAAGCTCCTTCAACTGCATCATGGGTAAATCAATCTCCAAGCTGCCATCCCTCCACCGACGGGAAGATGAGCCAGAAGCCTCATCAGGATCCAAATGAAATGGTGGCTGATATGGAACAATTTCTCCACTTCTATCCTTTGCCATTAGTTCCTGAGCTTCAAAAAGGCCAGGAAAAGCACATGAAGCAGTCACTGCACTCCATATGACAACATGAGGTGAAGTTAAATAATTAAGGCATCTGGGAGGCTCATGCTTCCTTGGGGAGCAGACTGTAATCCCAAGAATCCGCCCAGTCATGTCATAAGCTTCTTGGAATGTAAGATTATTAGTAAGATGCCTCAACATAATCTGTAACTGTCTGATCTCATGAACTGCTCCTCGAGTCATAACCCTCTTAAAAACACTAAAAATCCCACCCATCTGGTCAAAAAACTGCAAAGAGTGCCAAGAATCCTCAAAGAAACTTTGAAGCTCGGGCCAAGACCTAGTGGCTACAATAGAACACATAATTGATCCAACACTAGACCCTGCAATAATCCGGGGCATAAGTTTATGCTCTACCAAGGTTTTCACCACACCCACGTGGAAAGCTCCAAGCGAAGCTCCCCCACTTAAGAGCAAAGCTGTTCTCCCAAAGGCATGTCTTGTTTCATGCATAAAAGCAAGCTTCTCCTCCAAGAGAAGCTCCTCAGAATCAGAGTCACAAACCATTCTCAACTGAGTTAAAACCTCATCGATGTACTCCTTTATGAGTTTGGGCACTTGAAGCCTACCCTTATGGAGCTCAGGGTTGCACATATTACCAAGGTTTCTCACAAGGTCTGCTCGCATACAAAATATAATGTCTCTCAGAGAACCATCTTGGCGACGGTGCTGGAGCTCTTGGAGCTTATACCTCACCAATTCTTCATCATAAAGGTGTGACTCATTCATTTTTGGCGTCTCTTTATCCAGCATCTTAGCAGCATGAGCCCACTCCTCATAGGTTAAGGCAGTTCTCATCATATTCCTCCAAAATTTCCTCCGATATGCCATCTCAGCCCTCAGTTTCACATTCTTGTAACGTTTCAACGAAAAAGCTATGAGTGTCACCAATACTAGAATCCCTTGAGGGTTCCGGGGGTGAAGCCATGAGATCTGGGGTGTCAAATAGCCCTTCAAATAATCTTTAACTCTATGGAAGTTATACAACAAAAGATGAAAGATCTGTTGCCTCATATGTGAAATTGACTTGCAGAATAAGATTCTGAACGCAATTGTCCGACCCATGATGGTCGAAGGTCCAATTGAGAATGGATCAACACTGGCCTCATTACTTATATCCATATCTCGAGAAAAAGGGGATTGGTACTTGGCTGGTCAACTTTATCAACTGGAGAAAATAATCAAACAACTCTGGAAATTGAAGTTCAGGATAGGCAAGAATCAACTCAAATGAAGTATCCCCTTGAAGAAGGAACTGAGTTTGGTACTATACAACAAAGATCTTCATTGGTTCTCAAACCAACAAATGGGGTTTTCCTTGTGGGCCTAAACTAGAGGTTTTTAAACAAGTTAGAAGGAAAATCAACCACGGTTGAGAATTCCCACCCCAAAATCAGCTAGTTGAAACTATATTCAGCTCAATTAACAGCTCAATAATTGATCCATATTGATACAATGCTGCCAGATGACAAAGAAAGACGCCTACTAAAATAAAGGGAAGCAAATGATGAAGACTAAAACATCTCCTCAACAAATCAGCCAAACAAGATCCCAGTTAATAGAAAAACAGAATAAAATAATCAGATGCCAACCTCTTGATCCCAAATTCGGGTTTCGAATTCCCAAGGAAGACCTCAAATCCCGTAACAGAACACAAACTTTGAGCCCTTGACCTCCCAATTCCTCTAAATTCACAAGCCCGATGCATCAAAGAGCCAAACGGGTTTCCAATTCAAAACCCCAGCCGGCAAATTAGCATGAACCAATCGCCCTCAAAGTCCAAGAGAGTTGTCAAGTGAAATTCCGGATTCCCGGAAACCAGAAAAAGAAAAAAATCCAATTTCTGAATTAATTGTTGAACCGGATAGAAGTGAGACAAGCGGAAATGGATTGGGATCTGGAAAAGTCAGAATGGGGATGGGACTAAGAATGAGATATGGCGTTACGGTGACGTCTGATGAGTATCAGCTTTTACATACACATGTCTATATGATATTAATATACATCTAAATATGGATAAGGAACAGAAGACTCTCCCTCGCTGAAACGCTCTATCTGTGCAACGTGACGAAAGGCTTTGAACGTTTTTCATCGTTTTTATAAGGTTTTCTATTCATCCAACGTACTTGAAGAAACACAGACGAAGACGGAAACGAGAAGTGTTTTTCATTGCTTTCAAGAAGAAACAAAAGCATTGTTTGATAATGACAACCGTAACGACTGACACAAGAATTTGCTGTTTGTTTGTTTGTTTTTGTTAATCGATGTTCGGCCAGCTTACAATAGTAGTGTCCTTGGGTTTTGGAGTCCGATAAGTGTGCTCCGTAAATTATAAGAATACCTTGCAAATAGTATAATGGGAAGTTAAGTGATGTAAATGATCTCTTCTTTTTTTTTTTTTTTTTTTTTTCTGTTAACATTTCTTTAGGCTATGTTTGAATCAAAATCTTGGCAATAAAAAAGAAAAAAAAAGTGAAGAAAAAGGGATAAAAATACTCTTTTATTTTATTATTTTTTCCTTCACATAATTCAAATTTCAAATACAATATTAAAGTTTTTCCTAAGAGAGAAAAATCAAGTGTAATAAATCTATATTAGAGTTTGGTAGAACAATTAAAAAATGGGCAATGCTCCAAAAAATATGTTTCTACATAATTCATTTGAAGAATGGTAGACTATATTTTACTCGATGTCAAATTGTTAAAGAAAAATTAATCTCACATTTACAAGTATCTTAAATCCTAATTGTGTGATTTATATAAGCTTACTCTTATTCTTTCATATTTTAAAGTATTTGTTGCATCCTATTACTCGTTCTATTCCGTGTAACAAAAACTTTATGTTTCAGGTAACATAGTCACATGCCAATTACCTAAATCTATGCTTCATGCAAAAAGTTTAGTGGTGGAAAGACTTTTAAGAAATAAATACCACATACCACAATTCAATAAAAATAACTACTAAAAAACACATACTAAGTTATTAAAATAATAAAACATCACATGTTACAATTCAATAGAAATGGCTTATCAAAATTCAATAATAGTTGGGATGTCTCTTTAAATTCAATAATAGTTGTGATGTCTCCTTAAACTAGGAGAAATTTTAATGTGGCTCTATGATCACTAAAGATAACTACAATAAACCAACAAGGTCCATAAAACTCAAGCAAAACACAACTACTTCTTTTTTTTTTTTTTTCTTCCTATAGATTGTTTCAAGTCTTCCATCGACTATGCTCTTGAACTCTACAAGATTACCGTCTATATAAATTATGTAAATTTTATACATTGCATGAATGATGATTAATCACAAAGGACCTGAGAAAGAATTAATATTGAGATCTCATGCCTAACATGAGAAAAAACCTACTAGACCACCCCTTTATGGTTTCAAAACCCAGCACCATGGGAATTTGTTAGCCAACCTTGGAACTTTATTAATTACGATAAACAAATCAAAGTTGGGAATCATGTTTCAAAACCCAACACCTTGGGAATTTGTAACCTAACCAAGGAATTTGATTAATTAAGACGAACAAATCAAAGATGGGAATCTTGGCATGTTCCAAAGATTTAATTTTCATTTATTATTATTGGCTCCTAGCATCTTTACACCAGTCTTTTCATAGACTGATAGACTGGTGGTGATCGTGTGTGAGTGACAGTATGTTTCGCAGTCTGTTCCATAGTTTACATGCTACCCCTTGGAGCGGGGACGGGGCCTTGCCATGGTTTCCAAAAATTTGAAAATTTTCTATGACCTTCTGTATAGGTATGAGTATTAGGTGCATTGAATGTGTTTATGCATTTGCTTCTTTCAAGTTAGAAGTATTGTGATTGATCATCATCCTTAATCATATGTTTTCTTCTTTTAAAATTAAAACTTTTAGTATTGAAGTTCAATTGGAGTTTGAGCTTGGTCAATTTTTTTGTGCAATGCTTCCATATTTAGGTATGCTTTTTACTCCTTTCTATTTTCCTTATACATTTTCACTGTTTGGGAAGAAAGGAAAGATATTCCTTGGGCTACCCTCTTGCCACAAAAGAGTGTACTCACACTTAAAGCAGAGGATATCACATACAAGTCATATGATGATCTTATGATCTGTATGTGCGAAATTAAAATTTGTTTTGTACGTCCCAACTGCCTCAATATCAATTCCTTTCGGCTGTTTTAAGCACCCACACCCCATTTTCTCTTTGTATTTAATCTACTTTGAGTGTGGTTCAAAATCAAGAGTATTTTTTTTCTATTGATTAAGGACCTTGTTGTCAAATAAGTTCAGAAAATAAGGCATTTTGATTTTATGTTCAACAATTTCCATAATCTTGGACTGTAGATGAAGTTTCAATAATAGTTGTTCCTTGGATGATTCTTTAAAAATTAGGAACAAGACTTCTGTGTTCTGCATAATTTTTATATAGAAAACTCCAACAGAATAATGTGGTAATGATATTGTTAAAATTAAGTCAAAATGGTAAATGTTTTAATTTAAATTGAAAATACAACAAACAATCACATCATTCTGCATAATAATATTGTACAAATATTCTATTTGCATGGCAAAACAATTGAGATATTTGAGAAAACTTAAATTATATTTATGATTTTATCATGTATTAGCTAAGGCTCATGGAAAATCTATGAAATTCTTTTCAGTCATGAGTGCAAAGTTTTAAATGATATAATTAAATTTATAACTATAAGGGAAGAAGAAAATTAGGGTTGCGAGGAATTCTCCAGAAATTTTCAAGTGTTTGTAAAGTCAGTTTTCCCGTTTGCCCAAGAATGCATAGAGAAAAGGTAGACTAAGAGAGGTGGAAGGGAATTGTAGAGGAAACAGCCATTTGCACACCCCCGCAAAAATGATGACTCCATCTCAGTCCTTAATAACTAAAGTAACAAATTTGGCATACGTATCTCTAATTGTTGTTACAATTGTAACTATCATTTCTAACCCCAAAATGTGTCTTTTTACAACCATGTTAATTGCATCTTTCTCCCTTGTTCCCCGTCTATACATATTACATCTTTCTCCCTTATTTCTCGTTTTTAAAGCTCATGATACCATTTCATAGTTTGTGTGATCTCAAGTGACCGTGTGCTGGATATGAGGGATATATGATTACAAAAGTTTAAGTTTGTGCAGTTTATTGGTGATGAAATTTGTTGTTGGTGATACAATTTACCCATTCAATTTTCCATTGTGCCTTGGCATTAGGTGGATAAACACGCCTTGGCATTAGGTGGTTTTCTAAGATCAGACAGTCTTCAGAACCAACACCAAACCGTCAAAGTGACGGAAACACTCATAAAACTTTAAGCCGTTAGGAGTGACAAGAATACTCACCAAGTCGACACGGGTTTTTCCATTAAACCACCCAGTGTCACGAGACCAAAGGTGCTTCTTGGCCATGTCATGTTTACTGGAGAAAAGAAAGACGTTTGGAAATTAACCCGTCACAACCGTTGGAGTAACGGAAATATTCGTAAACGTAGGTCAACACCAACGCTTGCTAGCCCGTCTCGGTAAAAAATGACCAACTTGCCCCTTGGGCATGGTGGCATGTCTTGCAAGAAAGTGCAAACCCGTCTATCCAACCCGGCACATCTTGCGAGAAAATATAAACTCCTCAAGATGATAAGTCCATCTAACCCGGCACATCTTTGAGAAAGTACCAAGTCCTTGAGATGGTAAGTTCACCTTCCAAAACTGTCCCAGGACAATTCGGCATGTTCAATATGTCATTCTAATAGACTCCAGACCCATTCCGATGGTACTAGTCAAAATGATTGTTTTGCCCTAGTGGCCCGGGCACTTCCTAAACCACACCGGCTTTGGTTATCAAATCGGCATTCATTGGGATGTTCCAATGGACATCCCTGTTTATTTCCTAGTGAGTCCCTTGACTCACAAAACTTCTAAGTCAACTAAAGCTTCTTGGAGCGTCTCATGTCCTTTTCTCTGATTCCTTGATAAAAATGTACCATCAAATGATTTGAGAAATGTGTAAATCAGGAAATTTATGAAAACCTTTACATAAGTCTTTCCATCGATACGACTTGATTGAAAAGATCACTTCCCGAAGCATCCAATCACGTCGCCTGAAAGTTGTAACTTTGAGAAACCCATGGAGTATCTCATAGATGCTCCACTAAGGTTGACTTTTTCTTCAATTTCCTGATTAAAACACACCATCAAACGACTTAAGAAATGAGTAAATTAGGAAATTTCATGAAGCTTGTCCAGGAGACCTCCCATTGGTACATTTCGATCGAAGAGGTCGCTGCCCAAAGGCCACAATCATGTGGCACAAAAACTTTCATTTTCATAAACTCTTGAAGCGTCTCATAGATGCTCTGAAAAGCTTATTTTCATGCACACTTCTCGAGGAAATATCTCCATCATTTGGACTCCTTTAAAGCTCCCCGAGGGATCCTGGTTCATGAGAAATAGCGCAAGAACATCATGAACGTGACCAATTTTTCCAGATCTTTCCCAAATTGCATAAATTTTGAGGCGAAGTCAGCATAAAAGTTCACGGCAGCAAAGTGTGTGCTACATGCACTCGAAAAATGATCAGATTGTCCAAAACTTTGCTTGTTCCTTAAGATAAAGTAATACAAAGAGTGCCACGTGGATTACTCGATGTAGGACTAACCTAAAGAATGTCGATATGGGACATTCTAAAGAGTGTCGATGTAGGGCATTCTTAGAAAATAAGCCATCGATATATTGGGCCAATGTTATCAAAATAGCATGCTCATTTGTTGTGACATCAGAAATTATATACATGAGACATTTCTTATTGATGAAGATGCATCATCTATTGGTGATTGATATGATGTTTATCTTAACATTCATTCTTTACGAGTTTGATTATCTTAGTAAGCACGTTGATATATAGCTCACACTTACACAGGTTATTTTGCATGATAGATGTTGATGTCCAGTCCACTATTGTTGATGTCGATTTGATGAGTTGTGGAGAGCTCTTCTTGTTGAGGCATAGTTCTTATATAAATTGTACACTGGATGAGAGTCTAATGGAGTTTGTTTTCATTGCAGTTTCATAAATATTTATGAGTTTGGATTAGTAGTTTCCTTTATGTATGTATGATGTTTATGGGATGGTTTATATATAATAATGTTGTTTATCCCTTACATAATTCTTATCATTGGGATTGTTATGTGGCATCGTTGGTAGACTAGTGACCTATGCGATCACACTAGCCCTAAGAAGGTGTTAATAACATCTGATTAGGAGTGGACTTGATAATCAGGTATTACAAAATTGATTGAAGGCTTTGGAAAAGCTTATATCATGTAACTTGACGGAACAAAACTTTATATTGATGATGCCTTGTATTCTATTAGATCTAAAAGAAGCCTACTCAGTTTTAAAGATATCCACCGAAATGGATATCATATGCAGACTGTAAATAAATGTAATAGAGAATATTTCTAAATTACTTTTGTTATTTTAGGCCAGAGGCTCACGTTAGAAAAACTTCCTGCTTTCTTTTTTGGGTTATATTATACAACTATACACATTGTAGAATCACTTGTTGTGATGTACCAGAAGTGTTCTGATCTAAATATTTTTATAAGTGGCATGGTTGTCTTAGTCATTTAGGATCAACAATGATGCATCGAATAATTAAGAATTTACATGGACATTCTCTAAAGAACCAAAAAATTCTTTTATCAAATGAGTATTCTTGTACTGCTTGTTCACAACGTAAATTGGTGATTAAACCGTCACTTTCAAAAGTGGTTGTTGAATCTCTAAGTTTTTTACAATGGATTTAGGGGGATTTGTTTGACCAATTCAACATTCATGTGGACCATTTCATTTCTTTTTTGTATTAATAAATGCATCCACAAAATGGTTACATGCTTCTTTACTTTCTACTAGAAATGTTGCATTTGCTAGACTACTTGTGGAAATCATTTAATTACCGGCACAATTTTTAGACTATTCAAGTAAGTCAATTCGACTAGACAATACTGGTGAGTTTACTTCCCAAACTTTTTATAACTAATACATGTCTATAGGGATTGATGTTGCATATCATGTTGCACACACAAAATGGTTTGGATGAGTCTTTTATCAAATGTCATCAGTTAATTGCTCGACTCTTATGAAAATCAAATTACTCATTTCTGCCTAGGGACATGCGTATTACATATTGCATTATTAGTTCATGTCCGCCCAACTGCTTACCACTAATATTCATCATTACAACTTGTTCTTGGTTTAACAATCAAATAGTTTCCACCTATGAGTTTTTGGTTATATTGTGCAAGTTTTAATTTCACCCCTACAATGTATCAATATGTGTCCCCAACGTCAACTTGGAATGTATGTTAGTTTTAATTCTCCACATATTATTAGATATCTTGAACCTTTAACAAGTGATATATTTAAAGTCTGTTTTGTAGATTGTCATTTTGATGAAATTATTTCCCGCCATTAGGGGGTGACAATTAGCAATTAAAAAAAATGGGTGAGATTACTTGGAATGTTGAAGCGTTATCTCACTTTGATCCCCATACAAGTCAATGTGAAGTATAAGTTCAAAGGATCATTTCCTTGCAAAGAATTACAAATCAATTGTCTGGTACATTTACCGATACAAAGAAAGTTATGAAATCGTATATACTTGCTACAAATACTCCATCTAAAATTGACATCCCTGTAGGAAAATTTGTTAATATAACAACTAATGAGTCTAAAACACACATGAAGTGTGGGGGAGACCTGTCGGTGCAAATGATTCAATTCCGAGAAAAAGAAAAAGACAAAGCAAAACTAATAAGGAAGTTAACACTCTTGAAGAGATTATATCCACATTACCAAAAGTTAGTACTCTCGAAGAGACTACACCCATAAGACAAACAACAAAAATAACTAAACTAATAACCCTTGAAGTGGTAAAGGTACATGAAAATGATGAGATCTCGATAAATTATTTTTATATAGAAAAAATATGGAATAGAAATCAAATTATTGTCGACAACATATTTTCCTTTTCTGTTACTCTTGACATTTCAAATAATGATGAGCCTGATCTATCAAAGAATGTAGACGCAGAGATAACTGACCAAAGTGGAAAGAAGCAATTGAGTTAGAATTGAGCTCACTAGCAAAATGTAAAGTTTTTGGACCTATAGTCCAAATACCTGAAGATGTTCAACCAATGGGAAACAAATGGGTATTTGTGTGAAACAAAATGAGAAAAATGAAATTGTGTGATATAAAGCATGACTTGTAGCACAAGATTTCTAGCAGAGACCATGTATTGACTATGAGGAGCGTATTCTCTGTAATAGATGCAATTACATTTTAACTTTTAATTAGTTTGGCAGTCACTGAAAGATTGAATATGCATCTAATGAATGTTGTTATAGCATATTTATTAGCAACATATAGTTCTGCACCAACTCAAAGGTATTAGAAAAGAATCAAACACATATTTCGTTATGTTCAAGGTAACAACTAATATGAGTTTATTCTATGCAAATGGGTCAAAGCCGCAATTAGTTAGATATGAAATGCTGGTTCTCTATCTGACCCACATAAAACTCGGTCACAAACTAGATAACTGTTCACTTATAGAAAGACCACTATCTCATGGAAATCTCTAAAATAGACAATGATTGTAACTTTGTCAAATCATTTTAAAATAATCGCAATCCATGAAGCAAGTAGAGAATGTATTTGGCAGAGATCTATAGTCCAGCATATTCAAGAAAAGTGTGGATTAAGCTTGTTCAAAAGTACTGCAACAGTGTTATGTGAAGATAATGATGTGTGTATTGCATAGATTAAGGAGGCTACATTAAAGGGACATAACTAAGCATATTTCAAAAAAATTCTTTTATACACATGAGCTCTAAAAGAATAGTAAAATTTATGTTCAATAAATGTGTTATAATGACAATTTAGCTCATTTATTAACCAAAACTTTGACAACTATGACATTCACAAAATTGGTGTACAACATTGAAATGCATCGTCTCAAGAAGCTTCATGTTGAATAATCACGGCAACCAATTTCTTGTTAGGCTTGTTTATAAAGGGGAGATGTTAAAGGATATGCGTACTGTACTCTTTTCCCTTTGCTAAGTTTTATTCCATTGGGTATTTCTTAGCAAGATTTTAACGAGACAATCTTAACACACTCAATTCCATTGAATTTTTCTTAGCAAGGTTTTAAAAAGGTAGTCTTAAGACACCTAATTCCATTCTACTCTACACAAGAATCTCATACTCTTTTTCCTTCATTAAGGTTTTTACCCATTAGGTTTTTCCTGGCAAGGTTTTAATGAGGCATATTCTTTATGAGAATGTCATCCAATGGGGAGTGTTGTAAATATATGCATTAGTGGATGACCATCATGATGACCTATTTATTAAGTCTTCTACCTTTTAGTATGGCTTCACCCTTTGGTTTTCCTCTCATTATAATTATGTACTCGTATAAGGAAGCTTTGAGAAATGAAATTATAAGGATAAGAAAATGAATAAGATGAGGATCTGGAAGATCAATCTTTAAGAGTTCCAGAAGAACTAATTTCTTTATATCTTGTGTTTATTAATCTTTACACCTTTTTAAATATTTCTTTAGTTTTATAACATATTGATAATTATTGAGATTCTTAAGATTTTACAATCAGTTTTCCCCTTTTCCTAAGCATGTGGAGAGAAAAGGCAAACTAAGAGGGTGGAAAGGGACTTGTAGAGAGAACTTAACAAATAAAGTCCTTACCATTTTCACACCCCTACAAATGGTAAACAAATAAAGGCAGACTTTATTGCAATTGTAGTTATCATTTCTAACCGCAAAATATGTCCTTTAGACAACCATCTACCATATTACATCTTTCTCCCTAAATACGCATCTACACAAACTTGTGATACCATCTTATTACAAACATTTCATATTTTGTGTGATCCCAATTGTATATTAACAAAAGTTTTGCTCAATATAGAAAATATGGGGATATATGATTACAAATGTTTAAATCACTCCATATCCGGTAAATAATATAAAGACTCATGCTTTTGGTTTTGCTATAGTTTGGTAACCATATGATATATATATATATATATATATATATAAGTCATAGAAATCAATGGATTTATAGGCAAATACTCAACATCAATGTCAAAAAGAGTCAAGTATTCTTATTATCTTCCCAAATGAAAGAAAAGAATGGAAAATGAATCAAACTATATGACAACTCAAGCTTTTGTTATTTTTATTTTGTGATTAGTATGACAAGCCAAACTTTGGTTGCTAAAATTGTTTTGAGGCAAATATTCAAGAAACAAGTGTAACTCACACTGTCAACCATGAAGTGCACTATAGATTTCGATCATCTTTCCAAGTAGAAGCTTCAATAATTAATGGATCATTGAACTAACTGGGCTAGCCCAGTTTGCTAGAGCTCTTCTCCTTCATTTAAGAGGTCAAGTGATACACTTTTACTACTGTGTAGAATACTTAATTTTTAACTTTATGCAAGTGTGTAAAAACCTAACTTAGATTTACTCAATTGAGAAGAAGTGTGAAATAGGAATTGTATACCATTTGTGCAATGTCAATGCTACACGAGTTTAAGTCTTCTGCTTTGCATAAAGCATCGTTAGTCATTTTAACGGTAGAGCCAGTCTAGGTGATTGTTGCCTTACCCAAGCCTAGTGGATTATGATTGTTTGTGAAAAGAAATGAAGACTAAATGGAGTATCTATACAAAAAGAGTTTGTCTTTACATGGACTAAAATTCAAACTTAAATCCATTTAGCATAGCTGCCTAGATTTTCTTTGGAATGGGAGTGTGCCAAAGTCAAGATTTGTGCACTCTAAGTCAAGATTGGGAGGTAGTGTATTGGCTATGCTGCTGGCTACTATTCTAACACACCCCCTCAAGTTCGAGCGTGTATGTCATAAATGCCCAACTTGCTTCTTAGATACAAAATTGGTCTTTGCCCATTGATTTTGTAAAAATATCCACTAATTGGTGAGAGGTGGATATGTATGAAGTGCGAAGATGACCACTTTGAATTTTATCTAGAACAACATGGAAATCAATTTCAATGTGTTTGGTCCATTCATGGAAGACTAGGTTAACAGCAATATAAAGTGTTGCTTGATTGTCGTAGAAGAGCAATGAAGATTCAAAAAGGGGGACACTAAGAACATGCAGTAAGTATGTAAGCTAAGTAAGCTCACAAGTGGTCAATGCCATGGCACGATATTCGGCCTCGGCAGAGGACCGTGAAATAGTGGTTTGTTTCTTCGTCTTCCATTACATAGGACTGGACCCAAGAAAAATACAATAGCCTGTAATGGACCGGCGAGTCATGGGACAACTAGCTCAATTAGAATCATAATAAGCTCGGAGTTGAAGATCTGTATGAGTAGACAGTAAAATTCTTTGGCCTGTGGATCCTTTGATAAATCGCATTAGACGTAAAGCAGCATCCATATATGGCTTTTGGGGCTTATGCATGAATTAGCTGAGTATATTAACAGTGTGAACAATGTCAGGATGTGTAATAGTGAGGTAAATAACATGTCCCACCAATCAACGATAAGTAGATGGATCATCAAGAAGGACACCATCAAAAAAAGTGAGCTTAAGGTGTTGCTCCATAAGTGTAGAAAATGATTGAGCAGCCATAAGACCTGTGTCAGTAAATAGATCAATAGCGTATTTGTGTTAACTAAGGAAAATACCACAATTGGATCGAGTAACCTTAATGCCCAAGAAATATTTTAGGCTGCCTAGACTCTTGATATGAAATTGCTAGTGGAGAAATAATTTTGACATAGAAATTGCATGTTTATCATTATCTGTAATGACAATATAGTCAACATATACCAAGATAAAATGGAAGAGGCACCACAATGGCAGTGGAATAGGGAATAGTCAGCCTTAGATTGTGAGAAGCCAGCATCAAGTAAAGCATTAGAGAATTCAGCAAACCAGTTCCTTAAGGCTTGCTTGAGACCATAAAGAGATTTGTTAAGATGACATAAAGTATTCGCCCCCTGTTTGGGATAACCCGGTGGAAGATGCATGTAAACTTCTTCATCAAGATCACCGTATAAAAATGCATTATTAACATCAAGTTGATGTAAAAACCAGTGTTTAGTAGAAGCAACAGCAAGAAGAACACGAATTGTGACAAGTTTGGCCACAGGTGCAAATGTCTCATGATAATCGATACCCTCAATTTGAGTGTACCCTTTAGCAACAAGTCGGGCCTTGTACCTTTCAATGGAACCATCAGAATGATGTTTAATTTTGAAAACCCATTTGCAACCTATGGGTTTTTTTGCCAATAAGGAGTGGTGTAATAGTCCAGGTATTATTTGACTCTAAGGCACAAATTTCAGCGTCCATAGCATTACACCATTCAAGAACTGCACAGCTTGGGAAAAGTTAGAAGGCTCAGGGATTGAAGAAAGAGAAGAAAGGAAGGATTTGTGAGAAGGAGATAATCAATCATATGAAAAAAAAATAGTAATTAGAAAAGGAAGATTTTTCATATCTGGATTTGAAGTAGAGGAAGGAAGTTAGGTGTGAACAATAATAGTCTTGCAAATGAGTCGGCGTCCAATGAGCACGTTGAGAACGACGAGGTGGTAAAGCGAGGTTTTGATCCTCAAGAGGTGATGGAGAGGAATAGAAGGAAGAACAAGAATAGAAGACGGTGGATGAGACTGCCTATGGAAAGGAAACTTATCCTCCATAAAAGTGACATCACGGGGCTAGTATAGGTTTTTTCAAAAAGAATGTCATAAAGTTTATAGGCCTTTTGAGCATGAGGGTACCCAATGAACACTTCTGGAGTTGCACAATAATCAAATTTATGCTTAATATTAACAGTATTGTGACTGTAACATAAGCACCCAAAGATACGCAAGTGTTTGTATGTAGGAGCTTTATGAAAAAGCAATTCAAAAGGGGTCTTGCAATGCAACACTTTAGTAGGTAAATGATTGATAATATGAGCCGCTTGGTGAATTATTCTAACATAAGCACCCAAAATTCTAAAGGAAGACTTGCTTGAAAATGAAGAACACGAGCAATATTTAGAAGATGATGATGCTTCTGTTCCACAACCTCATTTTGTTGTGGAGTGCAACACAACTAGTTTGGTGAATTATTCCAAGTGATTGAAGTGAAATAATATCACTGTTTGTAAAAAATTCACGCCCATTATCACTATGAACTTGTTTGATTGAACATTAAAATTGCGTCTTAATCATGGCAATAAATTTTTGGAGATTTTTCCATACTTCAGACTTGAAACGCATGAGGAAAACCCATGTACTACGTGAATAGTCGTCAACAATAGTTAAAAAATATTTAGCACCGAAAATAGCAAAAATAGTATAAGGGCCCCAAAGATCACAATGAATTAAATCAAAACATGCCTTACTTGAAATATGACAAGTAGGAAAGGGTAATCGACAATGTTTAGCCTAAGGATAAATTGTGCAAAGACACTTATTAGAAATAGTTACATCAATACTTGACTGGGAGATATGAGACAAAACAATAGAAAAAGGATGTTCTAGACGCCAGTGCCATAGATCAAAAGAGCCAAAACTAGCAGTAAAGGAACTGATGGGATTGGGTGCAGCCTCCAAGTGATAAAGAGCATTATGTTCTATACCCATTTCAATCCTCTTCTTCATATGCAAGTCCTGAAAAATGCAATGATCGGGAAAAAATGTGACAGAACAATTAAGGGATTTAGTCAGTTTGCTAACAGATAGTAAATTAAAGTGGAATGAAAGAACAAAGAAAACATTATCTAAAGTTAAAGAAGGTTTGAATGTAGCAGTGCCAACATGAGTAATGTTAGTAGTTTGGCCATTGGGTAGTTTAATAGGCAATGAAGAAGTAGAAATCGTGGAAGAAGTAAGAAGATCAGGATGAGATACCATATGGTCCGTTGCACCAGAATCAATTACCCCAGAGTGTGAAGGCAAAAAAGAGGAAAAACAAGAGAAATTACCTGCAACATTAGCCAAAGGAGTGGCATTACCAGAACGAATAAGTGCCAAAAGCTTATTGTATTGGTCAATGGTTAAAGTTGGTGCAGTACTGGTTGGGTTGGACTTTGAGGCAGATTCAGCAGCAGCAACAAATGATGGAGAATCATGATTGGATGTAGCAACTTTGGTAGCTTTGTTATTGTACTGTCCACTTGATTTGAAACCCTTACGAGTAGGGTATCCATTATTCTTGTAGCAACGAGACTCACTATGACTGTCCATATCACAGTATGTGCACTAATAATGAGGTTTTGTGCCACGTTGATTGGATGATGAAGAAGAACGATCTGGCCGTTGTGTAGCCACCATAGCAAATTGTTCAAGTGTGTGGGCTGGAATGTCATAAATGGAACGATGACGTTCTTCTTGTAACAACAGTGAGTTTGCCCAATTAACAGAAGGTAGAGGATCCATTAAAAGAATTTGACTCCATGTGGTGCTATAGGAGTCGTTCAAGCCCATGAGAAACTCCATGAAACAATCACCTTGTTGAAGATCAATGAGATTTTTTAGTGCACCACAAGAGCAAGACGAATAAGAATTATAAGAGGATAACTCATCCCAAAGGCTTTTGAGTACAGTGTAATACACTGAAATGGAAGTTTTCTCTTGCTTGTGGGTGGAGATGGCAGAGTGGATCTTGAAAATGCGACATGCATTTTTTTGAGAAAATCGCTCGCGAAGATCAATCCACACTTCATGGGTAGTTGAAATGTAGATGACACTATTTGCTATATCAATTGTGAGGGCATTAACTGTAAGTGGGTTTTCTGGAAAGGCCTGGCCGATCACTCGAACCAATATCGATGAGTTTCCAACCTACTATAAAGAGACAAAGAAGTTAGAATGGGTCGACCCTCTTGGGTTGATCACACTTCGACGGTCAAGTTAGCGATCTTAACTGAGAATAGAATGAGAAATACAGATAATGAATGCTTAGAAATCAATTGTTCATACCTTGCTTCTTCAAGATGCTACGTTTTATAGTGTAGTGTTCTTTGTCGAGCCTACTCATGTAATTATGGCCTACCTCATAGGTTTATGCCAGTTAGAGTGGGTTGATCAAACAGGAACACACCTTCACCACCATAGTTGAGTTTGACTGACTGGATGTAAGCATGGCTGTCGCGTGCTGTATCTCCTCCACATTAAATGTCGGTTTATTTTCTATTAAATGGTCTGACTCTTCGCATGATTACATCCGTCAGTTGGGCTAAGAGGGTTTTAGCTTGGGCTGATAAAATGACATGGACCTGTGTTGTAATAATTGCCTATAGGCTGCTCCAGGCCCAATTTGGCAGTGCTAATCCTTTTAAGCTTGTTAACTGATTTGGGCCTGTATTTATTCGACCCATAATTGCCCAGAGCACTAGCACCCCAATTGTAGGGGTCTTGGGCTAATATCTCTCGACGGTTCGGTGACATCAACCATCAGACGGTTTTAAATGGGATGTGACCATTGAGCTGCCCTAGACCTATTGCCGCCGTGTTGATGCTCTTTTCACAGATTAGAGGGTTGTAGCCATTGTTTGAACGCAAAAATCCTTTATGCCTTACATTTATCTCTTTCATGAAGACTGTCATACTTAGACAAATAGTATCTCTGCCAAACTTAGGCAGATAGAATCTATTTTAACGAAATAAATACTCTTATCTTTGTCCCATTCATAATTTTAGGTAAATAAAAATTTAGCCAACCCACTAGATTTGGTTAGGGCTGAGTCAAGATACTTAGCTTTGTCACTTTGATGAAGCTCTTTGCCAACCTACTTGACTTGGGCAGGACTAAGGTTAAACACTAGATTCATGACTTCTTTTGGCCGACCTGTCCTTCCTGGTACAAGACCCAAGTTTTTAGACTTGGTTTTTATGACCTTCATTGGCCGACCTATCTTTCCTGGTATAGGACCAAATTTTTACACTTGGTTTTTATGACCTTTATTGGCCGACTTGGTCATAAATGATCCAAGACCAGGTTTTTACACCTAGTTTTTTGTGACCTTCATTAGCCAACCTGTCCAACTTAGATAGGACTAAGTTTTTACACTTGGTTTTTATGACCTTCATTGGTTGACCTGGTGATAAATGATCCAGGACCAGGTTTTTACACTTGGTTTTTTATGACCTTCATTAACCAACCTATCCAACGTAGATAGAACTAAGTTTTTACACTTGGTTTTTATGACCTTCATTGGTTGACCTGGTCATAAATGATCCAGGACTAGATTTTTACACCTGATTTTTTGTGACCTTCATTGGCCGACCTGTCCAACTTAGATAGGATCAAGTTTTTATACTTGGTTTTTACGACCTTTATTGGCTAACCTGGCCATAAATGATCCAAGATCAAGATTTTATACCTGATTTTTTATGACCTTCATTGGCCGACTGTCGTGCTCAGATTTTTCACACTCAAGGAATACACACACAAGCAGAAAAAATATTGTACTCTCTCGTTAGAACTCACCCTCCTAGAAGAATGAGTGCGACTAGATTTGAATTGAAAATTGATTTGAATAAAGGGCTTTTGAAAAACATTCGGAGTTGCCACCTAACTTGATTAAGGTGAGTTAGGTCACCTAAAACTAAGTACAATCCGAAGGCCACACTTAGGGTTTTTGAAAATAATTTTGAAAATACTTCCTCAAGAGAGGGTTTTTTTTTAAGAAAAGATGTTGTTTGGCAACCTTTAAAAAATATTTAAGCTTTTTTTTAAAAATAACTCCATTTGGTCCTTGAAAATAGTGATTCTATGTTCGGAGGTTGGTTACATGTAGGGAAAACGCACTAAGCCGTCACCTTACCCCGCTCTTGCAGTACCTACATGTCTATTCACCCTAGATTCACCTATTAGAGTCTTCGATTAACAAATATCCAAAACTATCAACTTTAGAAAAAGAATGTTTAAAAGAATGATGCATTACATGCAATTACAAGAAAAGAGAGTTTGAAAATAGATTTGAAAAGAACTTGATTTGATTTGAAAAGATATTTGAAGAGATAGATTTGATTTTGAAAGAAAGTTTTGGAGATTGGAAATAGCGATTTGAAAATAGAAATTTAGAATTGCAAGCTTGAAATAGATCATGGAATTGGAAGTTCGAAAAAAGTTATGGAAATAGAAACTTGAAAAAGGTTGTGGAATTTGAGATTTGAAAAAGGTTGTGACCGCACCCATGAGGGTTGCCTACGTATCCTTTCTGAAGAATCAGGTCAGTCGTAGTTCAGACAAGAGTTCGATTGAAAGTAGAAAGTTTGATTTGAAAAAAGAGTTTGATTGGAAAAAAGAGTTTGATTTAAACTTAGAATAGAAAATTAGAAATTGAAATCTGGAATTGAAAGGATTAGATTTTGATTTGGAAAGACAGAACTTGGAAGAAGGATTTGGACTTGTTTTGGAAAGATTGAAGCTTAAGAAAGATTTGATTCGAATATTAGACTTGGAAGATTAGAAAAAGATTGGATTTAGGAAAGGTTCGAATTAGGAAAGTTCTGTTTTAGAAAAGTTTCATTTTAGTAACTTGTCATTTTATGAAGGTTTTGGTTTAGGAAAGTTTTCAAATTAGAAAAGTTTTGATTTGAAAATATTTTGAAATAAGAAAGTTTTGAAATAGGAAAGATTTGAAAGTTGGAAAGTTTAGAATTTAAGAAAGTTTCGAATTTAGAAAGTTTTGACTTAAGAAAGTTTTAACTTAGGAAGTTTTGACTTAGGAAAGTTTTGGATTTAGTAAGTTTTGAATTTAGAAAGTTCTGAATTTGGAGAGATTTGAAATTTAGAAAGTTTAGAATTTTAGAAAGATTGAAGTTTGAGTTTTAGAAAGATTTGAAATTAGGAAAGGTTTGAGTTTAAGAAAGATTTGGAAGCTTAAAGTTTAAAGAAAGATTTGAAAGTTTAAGTTTGGAAAACTTATGGTTTAGGATTGTATGAGATTAGGAAGGAGTAGATTAGGAAAGGTTTACAGTTAGAAGGATTGAGATTCATATTTCCTAAAACAAAGGATTGGATTTTGTTTCTAAAAGAGGTGTTTTGATTTTGTTTTCAAAAACGAAGGATTAGACCTAGTTTCCTAAATGGGAGATTGGGTTTGGTTTCCTAAAAGGGAATATTGGATTTGGCATGGAATTGGAAGGAGAAGTTTTAGAAACCCTAGATTTGAAATGCTATAGTTTTGATGTAGAAAATAGGTTTTGAAAACTTATGATTTTGATATAAAAAGAGAGATTTTGGAAGCCTAGGTTTTGAGGCAAGATTGGAAATCATGTTTTAAGCAAGAAAATTAGGGTTTCCTAATCGTTGGCTCTAGGGCTTGACTTGGACTCTAAGGAAAGAGATTTTTTTAAAAAGTGAGTTTTTGAAAAGGGAGATTTTGGAAGGAGATCTTAAAAGGAGTTTTTGGAAAACGAATTTTAAAAAGAGAGTTTTTGGAAAAGGATTTTTTTAGAAAAAGTTTTTAGGAAGGAAACTTAGGGAGTGTTTTTGGAAAGTAAATTTTGAAGAGAGCTTTTTTAGAAAGAAGTTTGAAAGGAGTTTTGAAAAATAGATTTTTGAAGAGAGTTCTTAGAAAATAATTTTGGAAAGAAGTTGGAGAGAGTTTTTAGGAATTGTGTTGGAAAAGAGGTTTTTTAGAAAGTGAGATTTGAAAAGAGAGTTTTTTGGAAAGTCTATAAAAATATCTCACTTTCCTAAAACGATTCTAACAATAAGAAGGCTAGAACCATTCTAAGATAGTGATTTTAAAAACAACAAGGATTTGAAAATATAGACCATATTAGTCACTTTAAATATAACACTTTCCTAAAGCAACCCTAGCCATGGAAAGGCTAGAATCACCTTAGGATTGTGATTTTGAAAACAAGTTTTGAAGAAGAAGATTTAATGCAAGTTTTGAAACAAGTTGAAAAATGAATTGGAGGAATGCAAGATCATGATATGCACAATGTAAGTTGGGTCGTGAACATACAAGGTTAAAGGCTTCACCACATAATCAAGGGGGCCGAACCCACGTAGTCTCCGGTTAGACTAATAGAAAGCCCCCGACGTGGTAACCTTCAATAGTCTAATCTTACACATGGACCGGGAAGTCCCTTGTTTCAAGTATGCAAGAGGGGGGGGGGGGGGGGGGAGAAGATGGAGGATTAAAATAGAAGAAAACCCAAGTGGGCCAGGAGAGAGAAGAGAGAGGGGGGAGTTACGGAAACTTAAATTAGGAGCCTACCTTGTGTCTTGTTTTATTCGTGTTGTTTTGCTTGCTTTGTTTCGGTCTTCGCTTCAATCTTCGTCTTGATCTTCGAGTGCCCGCTTGGATCTTCAGAAACTTCAGAGTTACAGCAATTCAATTGTTCAATGGAGGCTTTGAAGGCTAGGGTATGAGTGTATATGAGTGTATGTGAGTATATGAGTGTATGAGGTCTAGGGTTTGTGTATGGGGGCTAAGGTTTTGGAAAACCTAAAGAAGACTAGGGTTTGGGGAGGCTACGAGCTCTGTATATCGAAGAGAAGAGTTTTTAGATTGAGTTTGCGGACCCTTTTCACGCTAGAGGAGGCTCTGTATTTATAGAGACTGCAATGACCTAGCGCCTGTTGCAGCGGCACTAGGAAAAAATCCTAGTGGCACCAACCACTTAGGAAAGTTTTAAGGTCAACAAGCAACGTATCTTCAGAAGATTTGGGCACCTGTACTAGTAACTACCATGCAATTTTTAGCCTGGCTTCACTAGGAGTGACTCTGGAAGGTCCGGGAATGATTTGAAAGGGGCGGGAATGAACTGGAAGGCCGAAAACGGACAGGAACCCTTAGAATAGTGTCTCAAGAGTAGTAGACTTGAAAAATGATGGCGAGATATGTCGGAGGGGTTAACTGGGCCATTAGGGGCAAAACGGTCAATCGGGCCGGAAAGCTACCGGGATAGACTCGGAATATCCCAGAAGAAGACTCGAGACTTAGAAACATTACCTAGAATGTTCCAAGAGGCTACCATTTTGATACCCAGAGTCAGTGTGGTCAGAAAAGGCAACCGGCCTACCAGGAGCAAAACGGTCATTTTGCACCGGGTTTGCCGGAACTAACTCGAAACGATTCAGAAAGATAATAAAAAATCCAAGAATACTATAAGAAGCATTCTCAGGAGGTTATCGATTTGATACCCAGAGCCTATGTGGTTCCCGGGGCGCTTGGATGCCTAAGGGCAAAATGGTCATCTAGACTGAAATGTCTCGGAATTGGCCCGAAACTGACTAGAAAGCACCTAATCATACCGGATTGTCTTTCAGACAATCTTGGAAGGGTGGACTTACCATTCTGAGGACTTAGGCACTTTTTCGAGAAACGTGTCGAAAATGGCCCCAGGGGCAGTTTGGTCATTTTTTACCGGAGTGGTCTAGCAGGCATTGGTGTTGACCTGGGTTTTGAGTATTTCCGTCACTCTGACGGAGGTCCCATGATATAGGGGTTTGTTGGCAATTCCCTATATCGACTTGTTTGCGAGTGTTTCTGCCACTCTAACGGTTGCGATGTTTGCGAATATTTCCGTTATTCTAACGGGTCGCGATCATTCTAGAGACTGCCTAATCTCTGGAAGCTGCTAAGTGGACTTAGCGCCTGAGGAATTAACTTTCTCGAAAGGCGTGCCAAAATGGACATTTCTTCATTGGCAAGCTAGCAGGCGCCAAAGGTCGACCATTCTACCATTTTGGGGACTTGGGGTCTAGTCCCGATCTACAGGTTTGAAGGGACTTACCATTCCAAAGAGTTCACTCGGGAATGTGCCGAATTTGATGGTCTTACCACCTCGAGGAATCAACTTTCTCGAAAGGTGTGTTGAATTTAATTGGAATTGGAAAGGGGACTTACCGTCTTCGAAAAGATGTGCCCATTGGAATTGGATCGATCAATGCCCCCAAGGGCATTTTGGTCCTTTTGCCTCTATTTGGGCCCAAAGGGCCTGCGAATCGATCGATTGGCGGGATTAGACTTGGAAATTTTATTTAGATTAGAATATGTCCATATTGACTTGAACATAAGTTTGGATGGATTGGAGACTGCCGAGCGAGAAAAAATGGGATGCTTACACCGACTTGGCCAACTTAAACAGGACTAAGTTTTTACACTTGGTTTTTATGACCTTCATTGGCCGACTTGATCATAAATGATCTAGGACCAGGTTTTTACACCTAGTTTTTTATGACCTTCACTGGCCAACATGTCCAACTTAGATAGGACCAAGTTTTACACTTGGTTTTTATGACCTTCATTGGCCAACCTAGTCATAAATGATCCAGGACCAGGTTTTTATACCTGGTTTTTTGTGACCTTCAGTGGCCAACCTAGTCGTGAATGATCTAAGACCATGTTTTTACACCTGGTTTTTTTTATCTTCCTTTAGTACTTTATAGTTTGAAGTGGCATTAAATTTGTTGAGTAGCTTTGAATTTCATTGATTTGTGCAAAGATTATATATTTGTTGAAGGAAGTTGCATCCTTTTGAACATAAACTATAGGTAGATACATCATTTGAAAATAAAAAGGGCCTACTGGTAGAATTTCCTAAAATTATTTGCGTTCCAAGATCGGGGTAGTTATCGCCTTTCTTCGACAGTTTCCAGTCGATATGCCCCCACGTCGACTTGGGTTGTAATTCTGTAGGGACCTTCCCAGTTGGGGCTTAGCTTCTCGTCTGTTGGATTTTTTGTTCCCCCAATACCTTTCTTAATACCAGATCTCCAGGAGCAAAGGATCTCGGTTGTACCCTTTTGTTGTCAGATTGGCTCAGCTGTTGATGATACCCAATGAGCTTGATTAGGGCAGCCTCACGCATTTCTTCAACAAGGTCCATATCCTTTGCCAAAGTCTGATCATTGAGGCCGGTGTCAAAAGCTATCGATCTGATAGTAGGGAGTCCCACTTCTAATGGTATCACTGCTTCTACCCCGCGTGCCATTGAGGAAGGGGTTTCCCCAGTAGATCTCCTCAGAGTGGTTTTGTAGGATCATAAGACGCTAGGGAGCTCTTCAACCCATCTTCATTTAGCCTTTTCCAAATGCTTTTTGATGCCATTAAGCATCGTTTTGTTGGAAATCTCAGCCTGTCCGTTGCACTGTGGATAAGCCGGTGTTAAATAATAATTCCTGATGCCTAGCTCATCGCAGAATTCTTTGAACTTGCTTCCATTGAATTAGGTGCCGTTATCCGATACTAGTGCGCGAGGTATGCCGAACCGTGTAATGATACTCTTCCAAGAAAATCTTTTCGTGTTCAACTCCTTGATTATCAAAAGTGGCTCTGCCAAGGTCATCATGTTACGTATCAAGAATCGGGGTTAGATTGGTTTCCTGTGGAAGTTTAACAAAAAAATTTGGCAATAAAGTCAGCCAATACCTAACCTATAACTACCATTCGTGGTTGAAACTTGGTGTCAAATTCTCCCAGCTCAATGGCCTACTTGGCAACATGATGGTATGTGATCGGAAGTAGTGCACCAATTTGCGTGATACCACTATCGATGCAAGAGCTAATTTTTCTAATGGTAGATATCTACTTTCTGCCCCCAAAAGAGTTTTGCTAATATGGTAGACTGGCTTCTGTTACCGATCTTGCTGTCGAAGTTGCTCGGTACTGACCGCATGCTCCGATACTGCGAGGTAAAAGAGGAGCGCTTCATACTTTTGTTGTACATACCGTAAAAAATCACTGCTTAGCAGTGACTTGGTCCCCTCTTATCTCTTGCACCCCCTCTGGGGAGGGGAATCGAATCAATTGGTAGTAAGAGGATGGGATAGCCTTCATGAGGTGCAACTATAATCGGCCCATGATTGCATTATATGAGGATGGTACATTTGTTGGGGACTGCGGAATTTCCCACGACCTGGCTATAGTGTATACGCATACTACCAAAAATTCTGATCTGATTAGCATAGCCTAATCTACATGATTGGAATCGTACCTTCGAGATCTCTCTAGTTTAATCCCGAAAACAAGAATCAGCACCAAGCACGAATCAGCAAGCTCGAACTCAACCTTCGGACTTCTGCTGTATTCCTCGTACACGCCTTGCTCTATAGAGAGTGGGCTCGCTGCTGCTAGGGTTTCTCTTCCTCACAAAATCGTGTATCTCTCAATTATGTGTAGAGTGTGTAACCCTAGCAGCTCTTAAAGCGCGTATATATATAGGCTACAACAGGGACCATAGGATTAGTATAATTAGGGCTTCCTACGCAAATAAGGACTCCTAATCCAACCAGGATTAGTCTTTATTTACGTAAATTATAATTCATACCACTAAGGAATTATAATTGCACTCCCTGTTATACTAGAAATTATATTTCGAGCTCCATATTATTAAATGCTTATTTATCTCCCCACGTTAAGATTACAGATACCCGTCTATTAAATTAAATTACTGACAATTAAATTTAATAGACTTATTTAATTCCTTGAGACCTTCCACTTAACTTATTTGATATGTCGGATTCATAATCCACCTGCAGGGTTTGACATAATCAAAACTTATAAGCATCCTCAAGGGGGTATCATCAATCCCTATACGGGGACGTAGATTCCATCAATAATAAATATTCACCATACACGTAATGTCATTATCCAACTCACTGAGTTTATTGACCCTTAAAGAATCTCACTCTTCTATGAATCAAAACAATAAATACTATATGCACGTGTCTATTTATTACATTAGGATTAAGAGCATAAGCACTCATAATAATCATGAGGTATTAATTGTTTTATATAGTCAGTATAAAAACAATTACCCCAACACGGTCCTGTTCAATACACACAAAGTGTACTAGTGCAAGGAGTTGGAACTATACCATTCCCCACAGTCAAGACAGACCTATTAAAACCTTGTACTACAGTCCTACTGATGGTGTGTCCATTTCCATCTAAGACTGCAAACGATTAACTTATATTCCATAAGAACCGATGATCTGATCTTCCGTGTGTAAGTCGTACTCTACACACCAAATCATCTACTATATAGAATAAGAGACACACATGCATAATCATTAAATAAATAACGCAATGCAAACATTTCTCACACAGATTCTCATTAAAATGGAATAACTAATTTATTAATAAATACTAAAGTCACTTCACAAAGCATGTCTTTTAGTATAAATTCCCAACAACATTGACCACCATGAATTCTATCTACAAAGTAATCCCTCCCACCGTTACAGAGATAGTTACCTTTCTAAGTAGCCAAACTGGGTTGGAGCTAAACCCAATTAATGGATTGAGCGAGGGCTGGAGGTCGACATCCTTCAGCTCTAGCTTCTTGAATAGGTTGTAGTACATAACCTCGAAGAAGCTCCCCTGGTCAATGAGCAGCCTCTTCACGTCACAACCTGTCATGCGTAGGGTCATGACCAATACGTCATTGTAGGGAGTTTGAACTCCCACAAGATCCTCATCAGTAAAGGTTATGGCTGCAGTATCACTGCTGACCTTGACTTTCTTAAGAGGGGGGCCTATCTACATCACCTCCCTCAAATGCACGGCTTTTTGAATATCGGCCCAATATTTGTGCCGGTTGATAGCTTCTGATTCTGCCGATCCATGCAACACGTTGATCACCCGGAACGGTTTAGCTCTGTCTGTTTTTTCCCCGGGGGGGGGGGGGGGGGGGGGGGGGGGGGGGGGGGGGGGGGGGTGGCAGCTCCAACCTTGGCTACTCGGCCTCCCATTTTGTTTTCTCTTTGTCGATGTATTAGTCAAGATAACCAGCCTTCGCTAGATCTTCAAGGTAATTTTTTAGATGTCGGCAATTCACTGTTTGATGCCTCCTCTCCTTGTGATAGGAGCAAAACTTCCCTTGGTCTCTGGCTGTAGGGTCTCATCCTAACTTTAGGGGCCATTTAAAGAACAGCTTGTTGTGGATTTGGGGTAAAATCTTATAAATGGGGTCCTTGAAGACAGTGTAAACCCCATTGCTTGCCTTCTTGTTCTGGCCGTCGTTGTCTTCCCGCCGAAGCTTTTTTGCGTCCCATCTATTCCTCTTTTCAACGATGATGCTGACCTTCTCTGGAGCAAGTTGCGGTACATCTTCTTCCAACCTCGCATATCGCTCGATTCTCGACATTAATTCTTATACCGTGAGGGTTGGCTTCTTCATTAAGGACTATCGTAAGTGGTGCTCTCTGGGCAAGCTGATTTTGAACTAAGTTATAGCCAGCTATTCGCTACACTCGTCTATCTCATTATAGGCTGCCCAGTAGCGCTGCGTATACGCCCATAATCCTTCTCCATCATTCTTCCGTAAGGTTAGTAGGAAGTCTACCTCCTTAGGCTGCTTGCTGTTGGCTTTGAAGCGAGTAGTAAATAGTTTAGCAAGTTGTCTCCAATTTGATATTGATTTGGACAATAACTTATCGAACCATCGTAAGGCCACCTCTCCCAGACTAAATGGGAAAACTCGACACATCAAGGATTGATCTCCACTCCAGAGTGCCATCATTTGCTTGTAGTGGTGGACGTGACTGATTGAATCAGCCTTTCCGTCATATGGTATGAACTTTGGTGGGGCAAAATTTCTCGAAGGCTGGCGGCTCTCAATCTCCTCTATAAAAGGCATGAACGCTATCTGATCTAGGGCTTTACTGACCACGTCCTGGGTTGTAGGTGCTTTGGGGAGCTACTCTATGCTATCAAGTTTCTTATTTAGCCACCTCTCCCATTCCTTCTATTGTCGACCGGTTCTAAGCCGATCTCCGTCTTGCGGTGTCCAGCTCCTCCTGTGGTGTCGATCTCCTCGTCTGTTACTGTTGCGGCTAGTGCTGGAGGCGTGGCTCCTAACAATGTGCACCGGCGTTGAACTTCTGCTTCTGGGATCTCAACTCCTTTTATCATTGCGATGGGTCGGTGATCTTCCTCTGGCTCAGTCATCCCTCCTGGATATTGCGTCCCTCATTGCTTTGACCTGGGAAGTAAGCCTGGTAATTTCATCGTCATGTCGCGGAAGTTCCCTCTCAGTAGCATGAAATGAATGGTTACTGGGCACACATCCACTGGAAAGTGAAGGGCCTAGGTCCCGATGATGGTCTCTACAGAGGTTTGGTCCCCTGCCATAGTATAGGTCCCTCCGTAACTTGTCTCGTGTTCCTCGGTGGCTTCTAATAGGAAACCGGTTCTCCGACCTCCTCGTCCAACCCCAGTTGCTTCTTTTCGGAGTGGTTTGCTAGCCAGCTGAGTTGATATCATCATTGCCGGAAGAAGTTTCGTTCGCTCGTCCGGTGGCATGGACTCCTCTTCTCCCTAAGAAGCTGGTACTCATGTTTACTTGGACCTTTCCACAAACGGCGCCAGTGGCCAATCACTCGAACTAATATCTATGAGTTTCTAACCTGCTGTAAAGAGATAAAGAAGTTAGAATGGGTCGACCCTCTTGGGCCAATCACACTCTAATGGTTAAGTTAGCGATCTTAACCGAGAATAGAATGAGAAATACAAACAGTAAATGCTTAGAAATCAATTGTCCATACCTTGCTTCTTTAAGCTGCTATGTTTTATAGTGTAGTATTCTCTATCGAGCCTATTCATGTAATCATGTCTATCTCATAGGCTTATACTAGTTAGAGTGGGCTGATCAGACGGAACACACCTTCACCACCATGCTTGAGTTTGACTGACTAAATGTAAGCATGGTCGTCGCATGTTGTATCTCCTCTGCATTGAATGCGGGTTTGTTTTCTATTAAATGCTCTGACTCTCCACATGATTACATCCGTAAGTTAGGCTAAGAAGGTTTTAGCTTGGGCTGATAAAATGACCTGGGCTTATGTTGTAATAATTGCCTCTAGACTGCTCCAGGCTGAATTTGACAGTGCTAATCCTTGGGCTTGTTAACTGATTTGGACCCATATTTATTCGACCCACATCAACAGTCCAAGAAATGACCATGCTATTGCAATGAATCCAATATTGGTAATGTGGAGAAGTATCAAGGGGTTTGGGTAGAGAACCATCAATAAAGCTAAGTTTGTTTTTGGCTTCAAGAGCCATACGCGTTGCTTGGTTCCATGTGGGGTGGTTGTCTCCTTTCAAGGGCTGAGAGACTAAGATCGCACCTGAATTGTCCGAGTGGTGAAGGAAATAGGGTCAGCTGTCATAATCAATTGAACTAGCAGCAAGAGCATGTGAAGATGAGTCAATTGAGGTTACATTTGCCATTATGGAGTCAACCCAAGGCTGGCAGGAGAATGTAAAAAGAACCGAACTATCCTCTAATACCATGATAAGAAATGAAGGCAAAATGGTATTGCAGAATGCCAAAGTTAACTTATATCTTACATTATGGAGTATATATACAAAAGAGTTTGTCTTTACATGGACTAAAATTCAAACCTAAATCCATTAAGCAGCTGCCTAGATTTGCTTTGGAATGCGAGTGTGCCTAAGTCAAGATTTGTGCAATCCACTTATATCTTACATTATGGAGTATATATACAAGAACAGTTTGTCAGCATTTGAGAGAATTTACTCTAACCAAAGAGTCCTATGGTTGGACATATTCTCCTACATCATAAAACAATGAAATATTAATACGCCATTAATGCATTTCTATGCAATGCAATACACTATACGGCTTGGAAATAAATTCAGCCTAGCTTTTATAGATACCCCTATTATTGTGACATGTGCCTCTGAATGCAGCCGAGAAGTTTGCACCCACCCCCGCTAAGTTGTCGGCAGACCAGTGTTACTAAAAAAATGTTAGTACTTTTATCAATTTACATTTTGGAATACGGATTTCGAAACGTGATGAACTTTTGTTAGAAAATAGTGAATTTAGCAATGTGAAGTAACTCTAATTTTTTTATTAATTTTCTTAAAATTTTATTTAAGAAAAAAATTCAAGTATAATGAACTAAATTATGAACAGAATAGCGTTTTGATGGGACAATTAAAAAAGGGTATGCTCCTAAAATATGTTTCTATATGATTTATTTACAAAGTATTAGACTACGTATTATTAGATGAATAACTGTTAAAAGAAAATTGATCTCAAGTTTAAAAGTAACTTAAATTCTAATAATGTGATTTATACAACCTTACTCCTATTGTATTATATTTTAAATTATAAGACGTATCGTTCTCGTTGTACCAAAAGATCTATGTTTCAGTTAACATAACAATAAACCAATCAGTTAAGTCCATGCCTTACAGTTGTGCAACGCATTCTGTCTCCTTAAACCAGGAGAAATTTTTAGGTGACTCTATGATCACTAACCACCCAACAACTTGAGAATTTGTAACCCAACCCAGGAATTTGATTTATTAAGCAAAGAAATCAAAGTTGGGTGACCATGGTTTATCTGAAGATTTAATTTTCATTTATTATAATTAGCTCCCACCATCTTTACACCAGTCTTTTCATAGATCAGAGAGAAGATGAAGAAACAACGAGGACATGCATGCTTCGTTTCCTCGGAAAGAGAGTGAGTCGCATTATTTTCCTACTATGCAAAACATGCAGGATAAGAATGAGTCCAACCTCTATCTTTGTAAATTATTAGTTTTCCAAGCAATCAAATTACAGACTGTATGGAACTCCAGGGAATAAAAAAAGGAAACTAATATTTTTTTCTTCCTCTATTTGGTTGCAAATTTGGAAGGAAAGATAATAAAATCCAAAAAAAAATGAGGAAAAGTAATTTTCCTTCTATTTTCTTTCCTCCTTCCTTTTGGTTATCCTATTATTTTTTTTTACCTCTTTTATTGGAATTCGGCAATTGTAAGTTATTTTCATTCTATTTACCAGTTTTCTACAATTTCTTTTTCAATTCCTTTCCCTTCTACTAGTTCCAACCTGCCAGGCTGTGAACTTTCCTTGCAAAAACTACAATATATAGCATGACAGCTACTTTGTTTCTTGCCAAAACTCTCCAACACCTACAATAAACAAAGTCTCACCTCTACCCATCATCACATATTGCATGAACCAATTCACAGTGTTCTTGCTTTCAAATCTGAAATGGAAGAAAACAAAGAGAGATCTCAATATTTACAATTTAAACTGACTAGTGGTTATGATAATCAACAGCTTGTCCAAAGCTTTCTGCTCTACATGGGTATATCTTGTCCAAAAAAGTGAATGGCAGAAGCAGAAGAGGAACAAAACCAAAGAAAAATAGGTTGAGGTATACAAAGCTCACAAAAATGCCAAGCCCCTGATATACAATTTGAAGTTCCAATGGCAATGGGCCGGATCTTATCCGGATCCAAGTCAGATTTGATCCGACAGACCCAGATCCGACAAGACAGGCCCAATCAGATAATCCGATTACAGACCTGAAAATCCGGTTGATTCGATTATTACTAGATCTAATATTCCAATCTGCCAAATTCGATTACAAACTCAATATTTGAACAAGTCATAATTTTACTTTAGAAGTATCAATTTTTTTGCAAGTAAATTATTTTCTTACCAAATTAAAATGCCAAAATGGTGTTTGTTCCCTAAATTGGTAAAAATCTGTGATGCCTAGCTACGTGCATAAATAATAAAATAAAATTTAACTTGCCTAATTTGGATCAAATTGATTAAATGTTTTCATGTTTTGCAATACCAAACTGAATATCACCTTGAGGTGCATCCCCTTCTCATGTCTCTAATGTTGTGTTTAGTAAAAAGGAAAAGAATGGAATGAAATGATCATTTCCACTTTTATTTCTGTTATCATGTTTGGTAGTACTATTTAAAGGTAAATAAGCATTCTCATAGAATGAACATTCTCACATTTTGTTGAAATGATCATTCCCTATTGATTCTCACATGAAACAGCATAAAATAAAACTTAGTAAAATTTTTATTGTCAAATTTCTTTTAAAAAATATAAAACATGTTTGTAATTATTTTTTTGATCTTATAAATTTTTAAAAATAAAAAATTTTTAAAATTTTTAAAATTTAAAATTAAAAAAGTTAAAAATTCTCATCATCACCGCCACTACTAACCACTAGTACCATCCACTATCAACCACAATCACCTGTTATCCACCGACACCGCTAATCTCCATCGCCGTCACCGTCCCACCACCACCATCCACCATTGGCCACTGCCGCCGTCTCACCACCACTGCCGTTACTGTCACCAACCACCACCACCACCATTACAAATACTTAATAATATTTAATTATTGAATAATATATATTACTAATAATTTGTATAGACATGATATTGAATTTTCATATCATACACAAATTTCATTTTATTCTATTCTAACATTGTTCATTGGTCTCACCAAATAAGGAAATAAGAATGACTATTTCATTCCATTCCATTCTCATTCTCATTTTATTTCCATTCTCATTTCATTTTTTTTCATTCTCTTATGACCTGTATGCATCAACCACCTTTATGTGTTTTTGAATAGTTTGAACATTAAGGACTGTAAAGTTGATCAAGATATGATATCACTTAATGGAGAATAGGGATGCATAGTTGAGAGATTTGAGAAATTAGCAGGATGTTAATTTTAAACAAATATAATTAACTATTTCAGTTATTGGGAATAATAATGTAAGTGAGATTAGTGAGAGTAATGGACACATTATTGGTGCTTCCACTCTAGTTTACATAAAATCGTATGAAAAGTTGTGACTAAATTCTAGCTTGAAATTAAATGTTAGAACTCTAACTTTTAATTAAAAATCCTGCATTTTGACAAATCAAACCAAAATTCAAATATAATTAAACAAAGTTATGACCGTCATATCCTTAATGTAAACAAATTTTAAGAAATCAACAACTCAATAACTGAATAAAACTCGATTCTATGATGTTCTTCCGGAGGTGGACTTGCCATTCAAAAAATATTTGGGTAACCAAGACAAAAAAAGACCCAGTAGTATCTAAAGAACTATTGAAACACAAAATTTGAAATCTTGTTAGAGAGACGAGTGATAACTATCAAATAAAAAAAAATAATGAAACATGTTTTGAAAAAATTCAGAGAAAAGAGAACCCGATGGACAGTAGAGAGAGGATACAGAATATAGTTGGTAAAATCTATAATCTAAAATTGTATCTTACTTGTGGAATGTCTTGTTTCAGTAGTTGAGGAACATCTCCTTCTTTTTCAGCAAGAACCCTAGCCACCAGAGAGAGACTTGAGGGGAAGATACAAAGCAATTGTTTGAACAGCTCTCGTTGTCGTCAAAATTCAGCCGTGAAAGAGATTTAGAATGGAAAAAGATTTTTTGAACATTCCTTATTGATATGGTTTCCATAACTAATAATTATTAATATAAATAAAAAAATTTAAATCAAATAAGGAAAGTAACGAGGTGTCACAATTTGATGCTCCGCTTGTGTAAAAATATATTATACTGACAGTGTATCAAACTTAAACTCTAATTAGAAATATGTAAGTCTATTAAACCAGATAGAAACTAATATGTACAAAAATAAAACAAAATCAAACTAAAGCATTAAAACACGGGAAGATCAAATTGATGCAAATAAAAATTTTACAAAAGTTTATACAAAAAATTCTATCATAATGATGTGCCAGTGGTTTTTTCAAAAATATAAGCCAAAATGGTTGTGTTGTAGTTTGAAATGAAAATTCTACAAACAAAAATTTGGTTCATGTAGCATTACTCAAACTTAAAACTTAAAAGACAAAAGTCATGGTTGTTAACAAGTTAAAAAGGCGATGAAAAATGTTAAAAGAAAAAAAAAAACAGATAACCAAATTCAGGTATGTCATTTAAATAATATAAATAAAATACTCAATGTATAAAAATTGTTTTAATTTTAACATGTACTCACTTAATATTGAAATAGAAGAGTGAAAAGCGTGTAATTTATTTGACCAAATAATGAGGGATCAGTGAGGTTCAGTGAGGCCAATACAATACATTTGTAACTCAAGGTCAAATATGGGAGAAGAAATATCTAGGACAGGGAAGCTTCCTTCACTATTCTTGCATTTCATTGGTTATGTGAAGTATATAATTATATAACCAATTTTCCGTAAATTGAAGTATTGAACCATTGAATAGAGTTCACCAAATGGTCTGGAGATAAACCTTTCCTTGTACTAGACATGGTGAAAATTGAATAGCTCTTCCATGTCATTAGATGAATAAGAAAGTTGAGAAATGGAAATTCAACACACAGCGTCGCAAAAACTGCCGAAGCAAAAGGGTCATTTTTTAGTAGTGTTTTGTGACCTTTCACTGGAATCATTATCAAATAACAATGAAAAACTGCAATCACCATGAAATATAAATGAATGGAAGAAGCTAAATGATAGGCACATTCATTTGCACTTTCCATTCTAATTTAAAAAATTTCTGTTCTTTTCTTTATATATATTTCAGATACTCTTCAATAGAGTTTAGAAGCAAAATGTTAAATAACATAGTTAGTTTTATACTACTTTTTACTGACTGGCATGATTTTGTACTTCATGTCACAAGCCTTGTGAGAAAAAAGTTGCGAATGCATTTAGAAATACTATGATGCTGTGTTTGAAATTTAAATTCATCAAGAAAAAAGAAAAAAAAGTGAAAAAAGTGAGAAAAAATATAACAAAATGAAATATTTCAAATCTCTACTTTTTTTATTTTTATATTTTTTTATTCTCTACTTTTTTTTAACAATTAAACACACGGCATCATATCATATTCTATTTCCTTTCTTTTTTCCTCATCAAATCTTTAATTCAAACACAGCCTGAAAGTTTGGCAATTTTTGTTAAATTTCATATATTTGAAGTATACATTTAAGATACAGGTTTTTAGCAGATAATATGAATACTCCTTCACTTTTGACTCTGTTGACGTGTAATGTGGAGTACTTGGGTACCTGTTTGGTTGACCCAAATAATATGAATTGGGTAATTTAATATTAACTCATCTGTGAATTAGATTGTTATATGTGTTTAATTGTAAAACTGAATTAAATAACTAAAATACGTGCAAAATTTGTGTGTTCTATGAAAATTTAAATTTGATTATTTCTTTTAAAACATAGGACAACCTAATCTAAATTTGAGAGTTTCAAAAAAATATTGCTTGATTAAAAAAATAAAAAAAGGTCAGAATAAAAAAAATTAAAATTGGTTCATTTATAAATTGATAAATTTTAAATTAATTAATTCAAGATAAAATTATTTTATTTATGTTATGATCGTATGGTTATTGGTTGGAGCAGTTTTGGAACTACGTGCCCACCACCAACTGCAGTTAACGGAACTGGGCCCACAAGCGCTAAAGCCCCGACGGACAACGACCAATTAGTTTCGTACGCTTCTTGTAATACCAAAAATAACCCGCTGTTTTGTACAAACTGCCAAAGACACCATTTTGTTTTGAAAAATTCTACTCTTACATTACTATTGTAAAAAAAGGTCTAACATAATTATATAATAGTGGCAATTTGGAAATTATGGATCAAAATGATAGATATTTTGGTTTAAAATGAAAGAGCCACAAACAATTATATTATTCTGTATAAAATTTTTATTTGAATAGCATTATTACGTACTCTTTGTTTAGTTAGTTCGAATAAATAAATTATAGAAATTTATAGATAATATGTTCATTTTACTCAATTTTTCTTTGTTTCTTTGCAACTGTGAAATATGGACAAACAAATCTCTCCTAGCAATGTCTATTAAACAAAGTTGCCTTTTTATTTATAACCAAAGATTTGATTAATTTCAATAGCCTTTGATAGAATTTATTCGTTGTATGATTGGCAAATTAGTGTGTTAAGACTCCATCTATAGATTTCGGGAGGGCTAAAGGTATGTAGCTTTACTCCTCGTGAGAAGAGATAGCTTTTGTGTTGTGAACAAGCAGGTCACAATAGGACGACCTTACTGCTATGCCATATTTGGTGATTTCAATGAACAATTGTCTAATTGTGTATTGATGTTATCCAAATTGATAGTATTAGTCTAAGACGCTTTACTTATTATGAATTTAACTTCAATTGCTATAAAATTCATGTCTTCAATGTTAAATCTTCCGAATCAAGTACTTTTGATTGTTGTATTTGATTTGAGCTTTGAAATCCTTGGACAAATTAGGTGATTGAATTAATTGAATCCAAATTTTCTTTTCAAACTAGTTCAATTTTCATTTAAATTACTTAGTTTAGTCAAACCAAACCTCAATTTCAATCAATTTTTATTTTCACTTTCACTTTTATAGAGGTAACTCATTGGTTGTAATCATTTTCGAGTTGAGTTTATGTTTGCTATGCCCGTGATCTATATTTGACCTAATTTTCGAGAAGAAATCGACCTCAGTTTCACCGAGTTAACTACTCTGCTCTTCGTGTGAGGAGAAAAAGTATGCATCCAAGAGTGAGTCAAAAGTATGCAATCCAAAGCCATAGATGATCTTTGTCAATGTTGAATGAGGGACATTGTACCAACTGCTTTGCGGTCTAGTAGCGTCTAGTTGGTTTCTAAGTCTTGTGATAAAAAAGCACATTGTCCTGTATAGAAATTTTATACAAAAATTCTACAACTGATAGTTTATATGGCCAAAAAATATTTTAGGCAATTTTTAAATTTAAATCTCAAAAATTCAACCATATGATTTACATGAATTCAAACACAATATAATGCATCATAATAGATTGACATACCTTATTTGTTAAAAATGATTATCGAACAAGTATCAAAATAGTGTTATGCTCTTTAGCTCTCTGTCAATTGAATTTTTTTCTTTCTTAATCCAAGTCATTCTTCAATTGATCAAATTTATTCTTATTCTAACATTCTTGAAAAGTTCTTTTAAGAAGAATACTTGAACTCCTTGAATATAAAATAAACTCTTTAGGTTTCATGAATGCAAAATATTTCAACCTCTCACATTTAATTCTCTCTTGTTCTAATTGCCTTTAGAATAATGTTGGAGAATAAGTAAGTGATAGCTTCCAATTTCCTCTTTCTATATGTAGTAATACGAGTGCATGTAGCATGAGATAATAAGGATACTTCATTATTGAAAATCAAGATGTATCATATTTCTAATAGAATAAATACATGTATTCTACATTAGTACATGTATATACACTTATTCATCCATATTACTAATAGGTTAATTACATGTATCCTATATTAGTATATGCACATGAACTTACATTAAGAATAGTTCATTTTATTGTTCTCATTCCTAATAGGTTAAATACATGTATTGTACATCAGATAAATTAGTACATGAATATAAGTACAAGTTCATAAACTTGTCCTAATCATAAATTTCATCAACCATGCTTAGTTCATGAATCTTTATCAATAAACCCCTCTTACCTTTATAATTGTAATTATGCTCATCAATACATTACGACATTTGACATTGCTCCTTATTTTACATATTAATTATTCTATCAACTAATATTCCATATAAGTTAATATGGTTTGGACTACCAATAACATTGTCACACTTTAGTTTATTTGTGTAACTCTTCCAATTATTGAATTCACAAAATTTCTTTCGTTTTGAATCCAAGACTTAGTTCTCTTATACAATAGGGCTAATAGATCCCTTATTGAATATTCACTTGTCTTCATGCTTTGTTTATGCAACCCAACAATTTCGTATTTAGCTTTCAATTACGCATCAACATTTGACAATGTCAAAGTTCTACAAACTACGCATAAGATAAAGTAACATTCTCACGTCCTAAGAAATTTTTACAAACTGCAATTAGACGCACTCTAAATGACAGTGTTAAGTCCTAGAGTATTATTACAGCAATCCAATTTAGTACTTGTCATCTTATAAGCACACACATATTAACCTAGAGTTCATACTCTAGTCTCCAATTCATCACATATAATAGTTCAACATGAGACAACAATTTTAAGATTGTGTCCAATAATCTAAAAGGTTGTAAACACATTTTAAATTACATGAATGATCACTATCATTAATATTGTAACCTATGTACAATATTATCATGTAATATGAGATATAATATTTGTACCCACAAAATGCATGTAAGAATATATAATTTTATTAATTAAATTGATTTTTTTGGGGGCAAACATGTCTAACGAGCACTACTTAAATTAGTAGTCGATTTGAAGCAGTGGAGGGTTATCTGTCATTCCGCAAAAACAGATTGGCACTTTGAGTGGAAGGATAGAGCAGGAGAGTTTTCAATCCCCCTTGACTTCTCTTGTTTTCTTATGCTCTTCATTCATTTTGATCACTTAAATCCAAATTACAAAGAAGAATTTCTCTTTTGAAAATTCTAAATTTTTGACATTGCACTTTGACAAATAAGTAATTGACTAATAAATTTCTATAATATTGGTGCCCATTAAAATATGCTGAGCAGCTGTAGGAGAGAGAGAGAGAGAGAGAGAGAGAGAGTACTGAAATAATCATGACAGAAGAATCTTTCTCCACAAGATTAACTCTTAAGACTTTCTTGTAGGATTAAAAAGAAAAAATAAAAAGAGAATCCCAAATGAAATCAGATGGCCAAACATTTGTTTCTGATAATCTGGCCATCCAGATCTCTTCAATTAGACTAATTAATAAAGAAATTATCCCTTGTGACCGTCACATAAAGTGCACCATTTTGATTTTAGTAAGTTCTATTTTTGGGTTACAGAATATTCAGACTTTCGACCGAATGCTCTCTCGAGCTCATGCAAAATCACCGTTTACACCAACCAGGCAAACTTTATATACTGTATAAATGATGACTGGTCAAATGAAGGCGTGAAAAAGAATTAAATTTGAAATATTATACTTTAACATAAAGGTTAGCCAACCAATAAGTCACCCTTTGGTTTGCAAGAACATAAGTAACCTGCAGAACTTGGAGTCCTACTCTCACAAAAACAAACCCAAAAATGAGTTAATTCAGCAAAGGCCAGGTTAAGACACCCATTTTGTACAAGTCAAAGCATCACTTTCCAATCTCAACCACAATCAAATGCGAGATGCCTAGTTGCAGCTGGAATTTTCAATGAAGTTACAATAGAAAAGCCAATCATTTTAGTCCAACCACATACTTTGGAATCTTTACCTTTCCAAGTCATTAAATAACTTTCCTGGCAAAATCTACCTCCTATATAGCTTCTCTGTTTTTATTCAAACAAAAACCAAAACTCTCCAATCCATGTAAGGAAAATTCCATCTCATAGCACAACCAATTTACACCTTTCTCTCCTTCTCAATCTGAAAACAAAAAAAAAAAACTGATTCCTATGACTTGCACTTGATCTGAGAGGTCTTCAATGTCATTTAGATCGTCTTCTCCAAATCTGGACTGCAGAAACAGAGGAGGAACAGAGCCAGAGAAGAAAGTAGTGAAGAAGTTGAGATCCATGAAGCTCTCTAAAATGCCAAGCTTGAAGTCATCTGCAAGACAGGTAAAAACCCGATTTGAACATGCTCATATTGACTCATTCAATGATGATGCAAGCTCAGAACCAAGTCAAATTGAATTGTCTAGTACATCTCCAAATTATATGAAGACCTCCAGCTGCTCTGATGCAAAGAAGGAAAGTTCTCATGCAAGTTTCCATAGTTCTGAATCCTGTTTTGACAGAAACAATCCGATTGATAAGGAATCATCTACTTGGAAACCCAATATTGTTTCTTTTGGACATACAAAAGCTGTGGGGAACTCAAGAAGAGTGCTTAGCTTGAAATCCAGTCGGCCATTGAAAAAGAAAAGCTTCAGAATTGCTCCATTTCCAAACTTCGCTGACTATGTTCTGCCTCACCACGAAGGAAATGAATCTGATGGGGCTTCTGTCAGTTCAAGTGAGGATAGTGGAATGAGGGGAGAAACTGAACTCAGGAAGACACTGAAGAAGTCCAGGTCAACCAGATTTAGGAGTTTCAGGACCTCGAGGCCAACCAGCAGAGGGGCTAAATCCAGATTTGATCAGCCTCTTAGCAGTTTGTCCAGTGATGCAGCAAACCCTCCAATCCAAGTAGCAGATGCATCACCGAATCATTTGAAGCCAACAAGCTGTTCTGAGGGGAAGAAGATGCATTTTCAGGCAAGTCTCCATGGTTTTTCTGAATCTAGTTGTGGTAGCATTGATGAGAGTAGGAGGAATTCACATAACTCGAAATCAAATTCAGGTTCTTCTAATTTGAAGTCTATGAAAACTTTAAGAAGGACATCTAGTTTGAGAACTTTAAGAATTTTAGTAAACAAGTCTAGTTTCAAATCCAACAGGGCTCTAGTGAAAAAATGCTCCCAAGTTTCTCAGGACTCGAGTGTATATAGAGCCACCTGCTCGTCCACTCTCAAGGATTCAAAGTTTCCTCACCATGTTGAGCTTCATCCAGGAGAAAGAGAACTTGAAAGAATTTCAGTCATGAAGGTTTGCACATACAACCACTGTTCCCTCCATGGTCATCACCATTCCCCTACACCCTGCTTGAAACGCTTATTATCCAAAAGAAGGCATTTATTAAAGACCCAGAAGAGCATAAAACCGAGAAGTCAATCCTCACTAAGAGCAAAACGTCCTGATGATATAATGAAGGAAATTGAGACAAGCCATACGGTGGGTCCTGATTTTTCTGTTCAAATCTATACCAAACCAAGCATGGAAGCTTTCAGAAGATCAAGCGAAGGAAATGAAGAGGCCAATCTTGCTGAGGTCCTTTTTGGTGAGACGTCATACCCTGACAAAGGTGTTCAAGAGAATCTCAACCAAGAGAGAAATTTTGTTGTGGCTGAACAAGATATTCTAGAGCCACTTTCTAAGCACAAAGAAACAAAGCTTGAATGTTGTTGCATTCAAACCAGTTCATCACTCCTTTCCTTGAAGCCAGATAATAGTGTCACCACCTGTTGTGATGAATTTCCAACTTCGAACTTGGGTTTCCGGGAATTGGAGGAAGCTGATTTGACTGGCATATCTGGTGAGCCTTCCAATATAGTGAAAAAATCAACTCCAGACGACATTAGGGATGCAACAGAAGATAATGATGTGATTTCTTCAGCTTCTATTTGTCAGAGTCTTGAGGAGCTGAGTGTAGCAAGAGATGAGAAGAATGGAGCTATAGCAACTGATCAGGAAACCATTCAACAATCTGCTCCAGATGGAGATTCTGAACCCAATTCCACTGCTTGTAAAGAAAACAAATCCCAGCTTCACAAAAAGAAGCATATCAGCATGTGGCCCCTCATCCATCAGCATATGGTATCAGGTCTTGCTGCAGAATCTGGAATACAGCTACCTGAGGAAGCATATGACGAAAAGCTAGTGGATGACAGCAACACATTGCCGGCACCAGAAAGTTCTGGTTGTTCTCCAGGTTTCTCTGATTCATATCAGAATATGGGTATTGAACATAGTGATACAGACAATCAAGAAATTGAACTCCACAAGATTTATGCTATCAACATGGTAAGAGAAGCAATTGAGAAGATTCTTCTGCCAGAAGTTCAAGACCAATCATCTGATGACCAGTCAAGTTCTAGCGACATTTCTTCAGAACAAGAGCTGTTAGAGAAGAACCATGGTGACGGTGGCAAACTAAGCATCTCAAATTTCACAGCTGGTAAAATCTCAGGCCCAGCAAAAGAGGTAACAGCTTCAAAGGAGGGAGAAACAGCCGAGAAGAAAACACTCAAGAGCTGGAGTAATTTGAAGAAGTTGATCGTTCTGAAAAGATTCATCAAGGAACTGGAAAAAGTGAGAAAATTCAACCCACGGAAGCCACAGCATCTACCCTTGGAGCATGACCAAGAAGCAGAAAAGGTTTTTCTGAGGCATCAAATGATTGATAAGAAGAAAAGTTCAGACGAGTGGATGATTGATTATGCACTTCAACAGGTAGTTAGTGAACTGGCTCCAACTCAGAGAAGAAAGGTGACGCTGCTTATAAAGGCCTTTGAAACAGTGGTTCCACCATCAGATGAACAACAGATTCAGGTGAAATTTCCTAAATTCAAAGGTATTAGAGACGAAGAATGCTCAACTGAAAGTGAACTGGATAACTATGTATGTCAAGCCACTTACAAAGACACAAAGGTTGAAGACAATGTCACATCCAATCTTGATAATGGGGACAATAATTCCATCATCACTGACAAACGATCTAATGTAAGTGATCTCTGTAAGTCCATAGTTTGAAGATTCTGCTTGAAGTCAGCTGACATTGTGAGCTGTTTTGGTTTACAGGTGCTTGTGGATGGAAAAGCAGAGCAAGAAGCACATGAGCATAGAATGTCAAATCTCAAATTGGAGCTTCTCAGAGAAGATTCTGCATCAACTGGACAAACTATGGAGGTTGATGGTTTAAATGGTGTAACTGACCAACCACTGTATATAATCGAAAGCCAAGCTGGTGCAACTGATGGACCGGCCAGTATTACAAAGAGACCAACTTCAGATGGTTTTGCTGAAGCAGCAGCGGACAACACTGTGATTTCTTCATCTTGTGTTTGTGGCCCTTTGGAGGAACTCACTGCAGCCAGGGAACAAAAGTATGTAGATTCAGAGCTAGACACTGAATCCAATGAAGGATTTTGCCCAGTCAGAAATTTTGAACCTGATAACAGTGGTCACAAAGCATACAAAACCGAGTTTGGCAAAGAGAAGCATATCAGCATGTGGCACCTGATCCATCAACATATGGTAGCAGGCCTTGCAGTGGAAGGAAAAACCAAGCAACTTGATAAAGAAAACGAAGAGAACCTGGGTGATGCCAACACATTGGCTGCAATAGAAAGTTCTGGTTCTTGTGCAGGCTTCACTGCTTCATTTCACAAGATTGGAATGGAATATCATGACACAGACAGTCAAGAGGTTGAACTCCGCAAGATTTATGCCATCAAGCTGGTGCGAGAAGCAATTGAAAAAATTCTTCTTCCCGAAGTTCAAGACCAGTCCTCTGATGATCAATCAGTGACAAGTGAAAGTATGTCAGACCAAGAGCTGATAGAAAAGAAGAGTGGTGAAGTTGGGGAACCAAGCATCTCAAATTCCACAGATGCTGCTAAAGACAGTTCCATCGAGTGTGACAGCAATAAAGTCAGAAATGATATATCACTATGTCAAGAAGGGACAAGGCTTTCAACTGCCAATATCTTAGAATCAGAAGATGAGAAGCCAGCATCAAAAGTAGAAAAAAAATCTGACAATCAAACACCCAAGGGCTGGAGTAATCTGAAGAAATTGATCCTTCTTAAGAGATTCATCAAGGAGTTGGAAAAGGTGAGGAAATTCAACCCACGGAAGCCACAACATCTTCCCTTAAAGTCTGGTCCACAAGCCGAAGAAGTTTGCTTAAGGCATCAAATAATGGATGAGAGGAAAAGTGCAGAGGAGTGGATGCTAGATTATGCAATTCGGAAGGTAGTCAGTGAACTGGCTCCAAAACAGAAAACCAAGGTTGCACTGCTTGTACAAGCATTCGAAACAGTGGCTCCGCCATCAGAAGAACCACAGATTCAGGTGATATTTCCAAAGTTCAAAGGTAGTAATGGGGACAATAATTCTACCATGACTGATAAAATATCTGATGTAAATATTTCTGTATTTCCATAATTAAATATCCTCAGTTATCTAATAACCTTTACTTCATGTCAAATCACATGTATGAACTCTTCTTGTGTGAAGGCGGCTGTGGATGAAGAAGCTGAGAAAAAAGTGCATAAAGAGATAGTATCAAGTTTCCGCTTGAAGCATCTCAAAGATGGTTCTGATATGAAGCTTGATGGTTTAAGTAGTGTAAATGTTGAACCATCCTACGTAAACAAAAGTGCGGCCCCAGATGGAAGTATTGAATCAACAGAGATTTATAAAATGGCTTCATCAGCTTCTGATTGTGACCAGCAGGGACAACTAACAGCAGCCCAGGAAAAGAAGAAGGAAGATTCTAAAAGAACAGATAAAGTAGTGTACAAGACCCAGTTGGACAAACAGAAATATATCGGAATGTGGCACCTGTTGTGTCAGCATGTCGTATCAGGTATTGCTACCAAAGTTGAAGCCCAGATCCTTGATGGAGAGGATGAGAATGAAGAAGTGGATGGTGCCAAGACATTGCCTCCCGTAAGAACTGGTTCTTTTTATGACTATTCTAGAGCAGACCATGATAAGGGCAATGAAGATCATGATTCAAGCAGTCAAAGAATTGGATTCAACAAGAGGGATGCTGTTAAGCTTGTGCAAGATGCAATTGAGGAAATCCTTCTTCCAGAAATTCAAGATGACTCATCTGATACTCAATCAATGGCTATTGACATAATAACGGAGCAGGAGCTATTGAAAAAGAATCATGGCAATGTTGGAGAACCAAGCATCTTAACTTCCATTGATTCTCCCAAAGACAGCTTCCTAGAATATGAAATAAGTGAAGTGGAAGGTCATAACATAATCCATCAAAAAGAAAAAGGGTCTGCAGATCGTAATATCCCTGCTCCAGATGAACAGAGGGTGGTATCAATGGTGGGAAACAAGGGTGACCAGCAAAAGCCCAAGAACTGGAATAAACTGAAAAAATTAATCCTTCTGAAAAGGTCCATCAAGGCACTGGAAAAAGCACGGAAATCTAATCTACAAACTCCACGGAATCTACCCTTGGAGCCTGGCCCAGAAGAAGAAAAAGTTGATCTAAGGCATCAATTGAATGATGAGAGGAAAAAGGCCGAGGAATGGATGCTTGACTACGCTCTTCAACATAAGGTCACTAAATTGACTCCAGCACGAAGAAGAAGAGTGTCAATGCTGGTGGAAGCTTTTGAAGCAGTTGTTCCACTGCCTGAAATTTAAGCTCACCAGAAATGCAGCAGGTTTCCCTCATTCAAGACCTGCTCAATCATGTAACTAATAGTGGTCACTAAGGTAAGAACAATGTTATTCAGTTTTCTCTTTCATATTTATTGTAGGGAGAAGACACTTAAAGCATGCTCACTTATCTACACAAGACTAAGCATCCCCCATGGCACAAAAAAAAATTGTTTTCTTCACTGATTGAACTAGTTGGTGACTTTTAATTTCATGGAGCTTTTCTATTCTATAGCCTGTAACAACCATAACCTCGCCCTTGGTCAAGTCAAGCAAGATCTATAAAGGAGAAAGGAAGTCCATATCAATTCACATTATTGCGTGAGAACTTGAGCTTTAAATGACTTCACTAGAGGGGTGATATCTCATTATTCTATCCTTAATAATTGTTCAGGTTAAATGATGAGAAGCAACTCAGTAAGTCTGAAGTGTTCAAATTTAATCAAATTGGATGGTTTGCTGTAGAGCCAGTGTGGAGGAAATCTCCAATGGAGAAACAACAACCTCAGCAGAGCAACAACACTGTAGCATCTTTTGTTTAGGATGTTGCCAGATACTAGATGGTTTGTGTCACAGTTGAAAAAATATTGAAAGGTACACAGAAATATTATTTTTCTTGTAATTTTCAAAGTTTGTGGAAGTTAGATTTGAGGGAAGAACAAATACAGATGCTGTTTAGATCCCTTTTGTATAAAGATTTGTTATGTATAGATTCTCCGAACTTCTGTAGAATGAAGCGGATATGTAATCAAAAGATGTTTACTTACGTATATAATTAAAAGATAAAATTATATGGTTTATGTCTCTCATCATGCTTGCACACTCAATACCTAACTGAATACAAGTTTGGCATGTTCAGAACCAAATGCCTTTAACTAACTACTCAAGCCACACTATTAGACAATCAAGCTCACTAAAGCCCTTATCCAACTGATCAAGGGTTGGTTATGTTGTCATTTATTCAAGCTATGGCCAAATAGAAGGTTCGGCAGATTTCAAGGCACGAGTGTGAGTAGAGTTCATACAAAATCGTTACAAACACATGGTAAGGAAAGTATAGATTCCCAAAAAGGAGGTAAGAACTAAAATAAATGTAATGGCAGATTATGGGGTTAACACAGTCAAGGAACCATCCTAACAGTGAACTAAGTCTAATCATCAACCGGGTATCCTTTCAACAGCCAGGTCACATGAAATTGAGTCCAACATCAAAATCAGTTTTCTTATGAGCATTATTAAATCAATTACATCATTCTGGATAATGAATAGCTATGTAAAACACAACCGCTTAAATACTACTGAATTTCTGAACTTACACCACATTTTTCACTAAATTACTCTGCAATCAATAGTATAATAACAATCTCTAGTATAAAAAGGCCAGAAGCATTGTAAGCCTGATCGTTCAAATGGAACAAATACCCACATTGATAGTGAAACAACCCATAAAAGGTGATGTAAGTAAAATATTTTCAGATAAATATTTTCTTAGAAAGCATAATTTCAGGAGTAACCCAGGAATAAATCTTTCTTTCCCCAGTAATAAATTTTCTCCAAGTGCCTTGATACTGTATCCATCAAGATGAACGCCCTAGGGTAAGCAATGCTATATGTCCTTTTTTTTTTGGTTCTATATAATAAATTCTGAACCAATGTTCCAGCAGGAATTCTCAAAGAAACAACTCTGTATCAGCATTTGATATTCTAACACATAAGCTTAAAGCTTCCCTAATATCAAGATAACTACAACAATTTTCATTTAACCATATCTACGTAAAATTAGATATATATGTATAATATATACAAATACAACATTCAACCCCTTAAATAAAGCAGAAAAATTTTGTTGACAGGCAGGGGGATGCTAGAGAGAGTACCTGCATTCTTGCAAGGGAACGGAGGTGACAGTCGGCCTAGCGTTGGTTGGAATTTTGGGGTCTAATTGGGCCTATTATACAATCCCTTGCGATTGAGTGAACAAGCAATGCCAATAGCTGTATGGAGGGGAAACAAAGTCCAGCAGTAAGGTAGTTTGAACTTCTTTCTTACTCATGCCTATAAGATTTTATCGTGGGTTAAAGTTTTTTGTTTTTATTTTTAAAAAATAAAAATAAAACTGTGTTTGGTAATTTTTTGTTTTTTTATTGTATAAAAAGACTTGAAAACACGGAAATTGTGTTTTCACTAGTTTGAGCACCACCCAAAAGACACGGGTGAACAGTAATACCCTCAATCAAACCCCAAACTTTTTAAAATTATTACTAATATTTTTCTAATTATTGATTATACTTGAATTAGTAGTAAATCTTAACCATATAGTTGTACCATTAGTTAGTAGGGTTTAGGGGACTGGTGGTTGCCTAGGTTTGAACTATGGACTAGATGAGAAGGTTGCAAACAACGCAACTACTGAGACTCACTCTTTCACTGATCTACCTTAGTTATTAGAACTATGTAAATGAACCGACCTTGTTTCACGTTTTGATTAGTCTCTTAGGCTTTGTTTGATTCCTAGGGGAGAGAAGAAAAAATAAGGAAACATTAGTTTTTTTCTACTTTTCTTCTATTTCTTTTGAATTCAAACAAGGAGGGAATTCTATTTTCCATCCAATTTTCCTTCCATTTCTCTTTCTCTTCTTTTCCATTTCTGTTCCGGTACCAAACAAAGCCGTATTTTTAGTTGTTGAATATATCAAGTGACCCATACCAAGGTGTGGCCATGGGCGTCATGGGCCACCCAAATTTGCCTATCATTTAGGGCTTAGAAAATTTTTTAAGTCTGATAATATAAATGTGTGGGCTTTGGGAATTTTGTTTAAAGTCCGTCTTCACCCAAAATATATGTACAATAATATATAAATATATCTGTGTAATTTGTTTTAAGTTATTTAAAATTATTTTTAGACAAATTTATTTATTAAAAAAATTAAGTAAAATGGGTGGGCTTGGCATGTAATTTTTATTTTAGATAGGCTTGAGATTTAGTTTTAGGTCCGATAAAAATTATTGTTAGAGTTAATTACACTTTGCATTCTTGCACTGTACACCAACTTTTACATCAAGATCTTCACTTTCACTTGTAACAATTAAGTTTCCCTATACTTTTAATTTGTTGCAGTGTCAACATTTTTTATCTATTGTAACAACCATGATTTTTCATCTTTGCCCTTTCAAAAAGGTAGCGTGCTTGTCATATGTCAATTCTTCATCTATTTTTTGAATAAAAGTTAGCATAAACTTGATATTACAATAAATTAAAAGTGTACAGATTTAATTGTTACAAGCAAAAGTAAAAGTCATAACGTAAAATTGGTATAAAGTGTAAGAATATGCAGTGTAATTAACCCTTATTTTTAATGTAGGCTGGACCTGACCAATATTCACTCCTCCTCACACCTGATGCTGCTACTTAAAATTTATGAACTGCAACGAAAGAATTAGCTCGGTTAGTTATGTTCATGCAAAAACATTATATCTTTTGGGCTACTTTCGCAGTCGGTAGTGATTTATGAAATATCCAAGCTACAACCGTGAAAGGCACAAAGTAAATAAATAAAATACCAATTTTTTAATTCTTTTTGCCACAACAAAAACATTAATTTATTATGTTTGATTACAATTCCGTTCCATTCCGTGTCTGTTTTGATTTTTGGTACTTTTGGAAACAAACAATTGAGAAATTTTCGTTTTTTGTACTTCTAGAAACAAAAATGGAATTATAAAAAACAACGTCATTTTTATTTTCGAATGTGACAATTTTGAAAATTTTAGGGAACATTTTTTTTTATTTTTAAAACTGAAGTGTTTCTTAAAAAGTTCTATGAAAATAAATTTCGAAACCGTTAAGCAAAAGCAGCCTCGGTGAATATAGTTTCATAATTAATTTGTTAAACGCAATTTCAGTGAATTATAAAAAAAGAAAACTAAAACTAAAGCAGTGACCAAATCGGCACAATTTAGACATAAAAATAATTAGTTTAATTTTGATCTGTTATCCGTGTAAAATTTGTTTTACATAAAAGCTACCAAAATGAGAAATGTGCCCATAAATCTTACTTCTTTTTTTATTTATTTATATTGTATATAAACTTTAAAGGATACGTGTTATATTTTGGTACTCCACCTATATAAAAAAAATTTGTTAGTGGACCAATAATAAAACTACTGTTTGTTATTTTTTCTCTGTTTGATTCTACTTAACAAAGAAAAGAAGAGAAAGGGAAGGTAAAAAAGGGAAATTTTTTTTAAAATTAATCTCTCTCTTTCTCTTTTCTCTTTTCCTATATTTTTCTTTTATTTTCTTTGCAAAACTAAAAGGGCTGGGAAGGAAAAGGAATTTTTCTTCATTTTCTCATTCATTTTCTTTCTCTTCCCTCTTCTAAGTTCTAAACACATTGTTAAGAAAGGTTTTGAATTGTGAGAAGTGTTGGTAGAATAGATATTTACTGAGACTTTTATTTATATACATACTAAGTGTTAACTCGTGTAATGTACAAGGAGTAAGAGTTATTCAAATAATAAATAATTAATCTAAAATTCACAATAATTAAGAATACAATCGTATTGTATCTCTAAAATGTAAATATATATTGATATATATATATATATATATACATATGTATGTGTGTGTGTGTGTGGGTATCTTACTTAATTATAATAAATTTTTTTTAGATATTAAGTTCAGAAAAAAGAATAAATTCAATAGTTATCCAATCAATTGCCATGTGACTTACTATTTTAAAAGTATTAGAGTATTTAAAGCGCCATGTAAAAGAGAATCAAAATATAAAGGCAAACATAATTTATATATATATACAAGTATTGACCCGTGCAATGCACGGGATTCGTAAAATTTATTATCGTACTATAAATTGAGAGAGTAATGTTACCCTAATAAAATTTTGTAGTAATATATGAAAAATTCATACAGTATAGATTGCACAAATAAATTTGACTTTTATATTATGTTTACATCTTGAATTTAGGGAGTGGAGAAATGAAAAAAGGGATTGGAAAAGAAAAAAAAAGGACATAAAATGAAAGATGCAACCAATCAACTTTTTTGTTACCATATTTTGTGGCATTCAAAATTCAAAAAATCAGAAAATTCAGTGAGAGAGAGAGAGAGAGAGAGAGAGAGAGAGAGAGTTTTTTTTTTAATGGAAATGAGGAATGATATGTTTAGATAAATAAGATATGATAATAGAGAAATTTAAGGAACTAAAATGAGATTATCAAACAAATTAAAGTTTTGATGGCCTTCTTATTTTTTAAATTGAGAGATTTTAGGAATTTTTACTTTTTGGGGAAGTTTTTTTAATTAATCAAGGGAATTTGTAATAGGAAAGAAGAACGATCATGTCAATCAGGGAGCTATGTATGATATTCAAAATAAGTATATCAATTATGATTTTGCATACAGTTAGGACTATCAGAGAATAAAAATTTAGTGTCCTCATGAAAATAACAAAATGATTAATACAAAAAAAAAAAAAAAAAACTTGAATTCGTTCATTTCAAGTAAACTCTTCTCCAGTCTTAGTCAAAGTTCTTTCAAAGCCTTCTCCATTCGTTGAACCTTTTAAACGCTTGTCAACATCGGCCTACAATGAAAAACTGAAATAATTAGAATTGATGCATCATCAGGCAAAATGAAGCCACTAAATCAGTAAATAATAATAATAATAATAATAATAAAATAATTTTAAAAAGTTGACGTTATAAGCATTGTATAAATGGAGCAAAAAATGAATCAATAAAATATCCAAGTTCACAAATGGAAATGAAAATAAAGAAATAACCTCTTAAAAAGTTCACCGTATGGTAGCCATAACGTGTCTTAACATTTTTGTCATTACCTGAAATGAAGGATCAAAATCCCTAGAAACTTTAGTAAATAACCATTGAAGCAGAAGAAAATAAGATTAAATGAATCAAAACTTCATTTATAAACAAAAACACATCCATTCATCATTCACAATTATTTATTTTGTGACTATTCAAATTATCTTCTGGATCCGTCTCCTTACATTCGAGACTTCTTTTCCTCTAAACAACGGCTTCCCACAATTGGCAAAAAAATCAAAACCTCCAATACCCGGCCACTTTCAAATGCCAGCGACCATCTAGATGATGCCGAACCAATTCAAGTCGTAGCGAGAATTCTGCATCAATCAGCAGTAATTGGATGCCAATTCTGCATCAAAGAATTGGGTCAAGTTATTTCTTTGATGCAGAAATAAAAACCAGAATGCTGCATCAACCTCTTTGCCAACTCAATCGTGTGAGAACTCAGAGGAACTTTCACAAATCCTGCAAAATCAAGCGTTTCAATCCACGCTTGCCTCTTCTTCCAGTACTTGGTCCCTTCACTTGACATCATATTCCTAATTTCCTCTCCAAACACAACCTTCACTTACTGTATAATTTATATTTGGCGAAGAGTACTTATGGACTTCTTGTCTAGACCGTCCGTCTTGGCTGATGCTGCCGCCGCCTGTCTCTTTTTTCTCTTGCACGTTGATCACTCCATCTTTATCTATTTAATTCCAATGTCTTAGTCTTTGATATAACGAGAATTTTAACATAAACGTAAGAGTCATGATGAACAAGTTGACAGATATTAGCAAAGAGTTAAGTCTTGCCTAAATGGAATCATTGTAAAGAACAATTTCCAAAATTTGGTTGTCCCCATTGTAAGGAATTATACGAAAATATTCATGGATATTGAAAAGAAATCATCTAAATGAATTCTCTTTCTTTTTTTCCTAACGCTTCGTTTGAAATCTAAATTTTTTGTATAAAAACCAAAAATAAAATAAAAAAAATGTGAAAAAATAGAACAAAATTACTATTTATTTTTGTTCACTTTTCTTTCACATTTTTTTTTTCTCACCAAAAATCTAAGTTGCAAGTGGACTCTAACTCTTACTAGTACGATCTAATATATACACAATCTTGATCAATAACACGAGAATCCCAACATGTTTGAGTAGAAAGTGGCAATTGTTACAAGTAAAATGTGTGATAAGTCCTTTGTTTATCCATGTTCAATGGCTTTTTTTATTATTATTATTTTTTTGTGTATAATATGACTTGTATCCGTAGCCACAGTTTTTTCTCACCTTATTTCCTTATCTATTAGACAAAAATTAGTAGAGCGGCTAGAGCCATATTAATTAAGAGTAATACTATATATAGATTCATTTCTCACTTTAAGAGGCAATACGGTTTCTCTCTTTAAGACTCAATACGGTTAGTGGCAAGTAAGAATGATAATTTCAACCAGAAATTTAAGGATTCTTCCAAATCTGCCCAACAAAAAAACCATTCAAACTCATTGAAATATTTAAGTGGATTGTAATTAGGTGGTTATATGTTCACTCTTTTGAAAGCGGGTTAGAACTGATTTAAGATAAGTGTCCAATGGGTTGCATTAAATGGGTTGGAGTGAGTGAATAATTAGTACTCCATAAAAAAAATATAAAAAAAAAAAGAATTAATTGGTAAGGACGAACTAGACCGCAAATTTGTTCATGCATATATATATATATATGTATATATGTAAAACCCCATAGACACTGAAGGATCAATCAGCGAGTTGTTCGGCAGAACAGAATCAACAAAAAAACAGAGTTACAAGAAGGGCTTGATAGACTGAGGCGATTGAAATAATCTCCGAGAGGTGGATCATAAAGGGTGTCAGGAAAATTAGGGTTTGCATGGACGGTGGTTTCTGGCAAAGTGACATACTGATTGAGTTAAGCTAAAAAAATTGAAAAGGGTCGTTTTCAGTCAATCGTTGTAATTCATAAGGACGGTTTTCCGGCGAAAAGAGGCTCTCCGAAGAAGCAAATTGGAGGTTTTCCGGCGTAAGAGAACAAGGGAAAGTAGGGTTTTCTACCCTAAACCACTCGAGATCGTCTTGTGCTCTCTTCGCCATTGGATTGTAACTGAAACAAATTGAAGAGAGAGAGAGAGAGAGAGAAACAAACTGGAGAAAAAGAGATGCGTTTGGCATATAATTGTAGATAGAGAGAAATTGGTCGGTTGCTCTTTCGGGAAGGGAGGTTATTTAGTGAGTCCATGGATCTGAGAAATTATCTAGTGGGTTCATGATGTTGGAGATTAAAAACAAATCTTAAAAATAGGAGAAAAAAATTCATCTGACAAAAAAAAAAAAAAATCATATATTGAAAGCGGGTTTATTTTAGGTTAATGAGTTCAACCTATGTTTAACTAAGTCTATTTAAATCCAACCCGTTTGTTATTTAGACATAATTGGATTAATTCATTTTAACTTGCAATCTGTAAACATCAAACCCAAACCTGCCAAATTGCCACTCTCAGTGGGAAGCCATAATATTTATCCGATGAGGCAACAATTTATCACAATGCAAAATTTTTCTTAATAAAAAATATTCCAACTAACTTTTTTTTTTTTTTTTGTTTAGAAAAAAAAAGCAAATAGGCTACGCCACAATCCCGTTAGAGCGCTAGCCTCACAAGACTAGGAGCAGCCCCGAGGTGAGACCTGACCCAGAGTCATGCAACAGAGTTATTAGGCCATAGACACGCGATAATGGAACCGGCCCAGAGTAATTGACTTTCATGTATATATATATATGTGTGTGTGTGTGTGTATAATGTATGAGAAAAGCTATTTTTTCAAAAAAATTTTTACAAAAACTTTTTCAAAATGATGTAACGATGACGTTTCTATAATTAGAAACTATTATTGTGATTGATCTATTTTAAAGTAGTGAAGGGTTAGGATTCAACCACATCAATTTTCTTATACATTTTCTATTTGTATATTATTGCTTATAATGTGCATAAGCTTATGTACAACATTGACATGGTTCTTTAAAAAAAATTAACTATTCAAGCGTAGGTATTTATAATTTTGTTTTTGTTTTTTTTTTTTTTTGGGTGTTAAATTAATTTTTTTCCAAAAATATGAAAAAATATAATTTTTAAAAGCTGCCCCTTGGCAGTTTATTGTCTACACCCTTAAATGCAGTGAAACCCAAATTAATGCATATGTGACCTATTTTTTGTGTCTAGCAGTGATAAATGGGATTGAAAAATAAGTTTTCATACAGAGAGCTATAATAGAAAGATGTATTAATGACAATTTTAAAATTATGAGTCTCAAAATACTAAATATTTTAGTTTGAAATAAAAGTGCAAAAAATAACTACATCATTCTACAAAAAAAAATTATGATTGCTTAGAATTATTGTAATCGAACTAACGAATGGTAATGTCTACGCCACAATAACGCGCCCAGTGGTCCCCTGTAGGAGTCTCCTGGACGTGACAATCTAGCATTCAAGCCTCATCCAACTGTTTATTTAAGAAGGAAAAAAATAAAAGAAAAAAGAATGGTAATTCTAACAGGAAATTTTGAATGCTCAGTTTTTCAAGTTCAATTTTTTTTCTTCAGAATATTGCAGTTGTGGTATTTTTTTTTTTAAATATTAGTTAAAATGGTAGGTGTTTTAGTTTAAACTTTATAATTGGACTGAATAATACATTCAGTGATGTGAATTTCAGTAGAATTTTCTCTACGCAAACAAAAATGTAGTAATCAAAATATCAAGTTCCTCTTTTATTTTATTTGTGTGATGTAATTTCTGTCAGTATTTGAGATATGATTAGTTTGCAGCTGAAATCAAACACATTTCTTAATTTATTTACAATTAAATTAAACTCATAGAATCCATCTAGCTACTACTTTATTTCTTGTATGCCCATAGTTAATCCAAAAAAATATTGTTATACTGTTTATAAATTAGAAGGAAGTATAAGAATCTCCAGTTTTTTCATGGGGTAGGAAAACCAGTGGGATGGCATATCGGGGAATCAAAACTCAGCCAGAGAACAATCAAAGGCACAGTCTTTTTTATTTGTTCAAGTGGTAATTACTACAATACCTCCTGAACTACTAATTTGTATCAATCAACACTTTATATTTGTAATATATTAGCAAACTATTGAGAACATAAATAAAAAATTATCATGTGACTAGCATATGGTAACAACAATATGATTTTATATATAATTCACATTCTCGTTTTGTAATAATTATGTAATGATTGAAATGGCCTTTAAATTACTCGTATGTTTATCTGTTATATCAAAGGACATTTTATTTATTAGTTAATTATTACTAAAAGAGAAGGTTAAATTAGGTATAAAATAATACTTTTCTAAAGATGTACAAGTTATATAACGATTTTCCTCTCATTTTTTAATGGATTGCCAATATTAAGTGTTGATTAATATAAACTAGTAGTTTAGAGAGTTAATGTGTTACGTTTTAGAGTTTATATTGGTTTAATGATACTGAATCATAGTTGAAGGTGTAATTACTCCTTTGTTTCATTAGTTCCAACTTTTCAAGCTTAACAACAGCTTAAGCTGCTCAAGTTAGGACTTCTAGTTCCTTTCTGACTCTAAATATATCTAAAAAGCGTACATAACCAAAAAGCTCGTCATAATATCATGTAATATATCATTTTTGTAACTAAGAGATGAATGATTTGTTTTAACGTGAAAGATTATTATTTAATTTCATTATTTTGTATAAAATATTTATACAAATTTTTTGATTATGTAGCATTACTAATAAATAAACTATGCCAAACCAAAATAGGTTTGGCTTTTAGAGCCCTTTTGATACAGTTTTTTTATCAAATTTTTTTTAAATTTATAAGTAAAAAAGTTAAATTTTTCTAACTTTTTTATTTTTCTAGCTTTACTTTAGTTAAAGATAACAAAAAAAGTAAAAACAGAAAAGTCAAAAAGTCAAAAAAATTTAAATTTTTGACTTATAAACTTAAAAAATATTAGATAAAAAAGTAATAGCAAAGGAGCCCTTAGTATAATAGTTTAAGTCCACGTAGTACTATAGGCTGTGGTGGCTAAATAATTGAGATTTGTGCCCCATAATGGGTATTTAGTGTGATTTAGGCCTCTTTAGCAATAAGGTCAGTGCCTAAGGGATCTTGGGCTTTTTTCCGCAGGTTTGGCCCAATGGTTTTAAGCAATGCGAGAAATTGGGAAGGCCGAATGCTTCACATTTTTTCGGGGTAAAATAAGAATTAATTACAAACACATCTTTTAAACTATAACTTAATATTATTATACTCTTTTAAATTATAAAACGTAACAAATTGACCTCTAAACTATTAATTTGTATCAATCAATCCCTTTTGTTAGTATATATTAGCAATTAATTAGGATGGTAGATGAAAAATTATCATATAATTTACACATGATCACAAAAGTTCATTTTACACCTAAATTACACTTTTTTTTTTAAATAATTGTCTAATGACTGAACTACTTCTTATTTTACTTCTATATTTATATGTTATTTCAAGAGACATTTCAATTATTAGACAGTTATTATAATAAAAGAAGATCAATTTAAGTATAAAATTGTGATGACCTGGTCAACTTTGTCCAAAAAAGGTGGGATTTTTGTTTAAAGTTGTATTAAACTTTGAGGGTTATCTTGTAATTTTCCTAAAACTTTTTCTTAAAAGATTTTTTTTCTCTCTCTCCCTCATTCTTTCTCTTTCGCGCATCTCCCTTTTTCTCGTTCTCTATCATGGTCGACACAAGGCGAAGAACCAGAGGCAACTCTCGATTCTCTTTGCACTTCTTTTATTCTTCTTCATTTTTATTGTCAATTTTACTTCTCTTTAGAGCAAAATTTTGATACCATATCTTAAGATTTTATGTTCCTCTTTTCTAAAGTTTCATGGTGGTAGTTTCAAAGGGAGCTTTCACAACCTTGGGTTTAAATCTACAATAAGGTAGGGGGTTACACGTGAGTTTTGCTATAGGGTTAATAATTTTGAGTTATATATATGAGTTAGAGTAGAAACTATGGCTATATGAATTTTAATTTCAGTTCTAGGTTTGATTTGAACTTGAAAGTCAATTGTAATTTAGTTTCTTGACTCTCTTAATACATATTTACCTGTACACTTGCATATATCACCTTATTTTTATTAACTCCATAGCGTAACCTCTTACTTGAGCAGTGAAAATGTTCACCCTACAACAGTTGTAAGTGGCCCTTCGAGTAAGCAGACTTGAGGAGGGAGATTTGGACACCGGAGGTCTATTATATATTTTGGATCCACATTGTGTTATCTTTGGATTTTAATTAATTTCTTTTAGTATTGTACTGTACCTCTAAAATTTTCACTCCTTTTATTTTGAATGACTATATTATTATTATTATTATTATTTTGATACATTTAGAGATTTATTTTATGTTGGTCGAATCCTATGGTTTAGTACTTATTGTGATTTGATTTGGAGGATGAGTTTATTGATATTGGAGTATTGGATCGGAGATTGGGATGTGTTATTAGAGTTTGGAGATTTGAGGTTGAAACGTTTTCTTTAAAACAAGTTTTTAAATAGGTTTTATTAAAATGAAATTGTCCAAAATATGAATGGACTCACGCAGTTTTGTTCTAGAAATTTTTAAAATAAAAACTATCTTTGGAATGAATTTCAAAACCTATGCTGACCAAAATTTGACGTGGATCTTAATTTTGACTTAAACTTTTCAACATTTGAAACTTTACTCCCTAAAAATTTGACTTTTCAAAAATTAGGACGCGACAAAAACTATATATTTTTTTTAACATGTATAAGTCAAATAACAATTTTTTTTTCTTAACGGATTGCTAATAGGAGAGGATGATTGATACAAATTAGTAATTTAAAGAATCTAACTTTTTATACTTTAAAGTTTAGCAAGACACAATGATACTGAATTATAGTTTAGGGATTTGTTTGTAATTAACCCTTAGAATAATGCCAAGCCATGAAAGGCCTTTATGGGGTCGACCCAGCTAATATGGTTTGTTTTTTGGGTTTAAAATGTTGAATAGGCCTTGTGCTACATAATCCAAAAGCAAGTTGAGTGACAAAGTAAATAGATATATTGACAAAAGTATGATTTTTATATTTAAATTGATTTTTTTATTTTTTTAAAATAATTATTTAATAACTAAAATGTCTCTTCGGTTGTTCCTACATTTACATGTCATTCCAAGAAATTTCACTTATTGAACAATTATTATAATAAAAAAAAATTAATCTAGCTATAATACCATACTTTTGTTAATATGTTTAAGTCATATAACAAAATTTCATCTATTCTAACGGATTGTTAATAGAAACTGTTGATTAATATAAATTAATAATTTAAGAGACTAATGTGTCACATTTTAGAGTTTAAGAAGTTTAGTTGTCGCCTCCCAATTTTTTGGGTGTCCAAGGTCTTTTCGGCTTGGAGACAAAAAGCACGAAACTCTGTCACTAGAACTCATACTCCTAGAAGGACAAGTGCGACTAGATTCGAAAATTGGTTTGACTAAAGGCTTTTCAAAAAACTAGGAGTCGCCACCTAACTTGATTAAGGTAAGTTAGGGCACCTAAAACTAAGTGTTAATCCGAAGATTAAACTTAGGATTTTCCGAAAAGGTCCCTCAAGAGAGGGTTTTTAAGAAAATAGGTTGTTTGGCCACCTTTGGAAAAATTTAAGTCCTTTTGGAAAATAACTCCATTTTGGTCATTTGAAAAAAGAAATCTATAGTTCGGGGGTTGGTTACGTGTAGGGAAGATATCCTAAGATCATCACCCTACCCTGCCCTTTCGGTACCTACATGTTTAATCACCCTTAGTTCACTCACTAGAATAACTGGCTACCAATGTCTACTTAATATCCACTTTAGAATTTTGAAATTGGGGTTTAGTCATCACTTTTCGGATCGATGATGCATGATGCAAGTTTTTGAAAGAAGTTTGAAAATAATAGAGGTTTTGAAAAAGTTTGGAATAGAAACTTTGAATTGATTGGAATTTTTGAAAAAGGGATCGTAGTTGAAATAAAAGTTATGACCGCACCATTATAAGTTGCCTACGTATCTCATTTGGCGAGAATCAGATCATTCGTAGTTCGAGCAAGAGCCCGATGAAAAATAGGCACATTAGGGCCTTTGGAAGGTTTGAAGATATTTTGAGGTCTTTGGAAAAGTTGAAAACACTTTGAGGTCTTTGAAAAAGTTTAAGACACTTAGAGGTCTTTGAAAAAGTTGAAGACACTTTGAGGTCTTTGAAAAGTTTAAGACACTTTGAGGTCTTTGGAAGTTGAAAACTCTTTGTGGTCTTGGAAGTTTTGACTTGAAATTGGATGGTGGAGTGTTTTGAAAATGTTTGTGGATCAGTTTGAGGGAGTTTTGGAAAAATGCTTTGGCATGACTCAAGAGAACTTGAAAGTGTTTTTGAAGTCTTGTTTTGAAACCTTGGAGGCATGACTTTAGAATGTTCGGATGAATTAATTTTTGAAAGTGGTTTTTGGGAATGGCTAAGGGTTTGGAATCCTAACATGGACAACCTTAGAGGTTGTTCTTGATTTATCACTTTCCCTTGGAATCCCTAACCATGAGAGAGCTAGGAACACCTTAGGTTTGTGACATTTTGAAAACATTTTTGGAAATGCCTTGAAGATGAAGTGTAAAAACATTTGAAGAATTTATTGAGTTGTTTGTTTGTTTTTTTTTTTGAAATCATGCGAGTAGGTGGTTATGGAAAAATAGGTTGTGAGAATAGTTTAAAAATTGAATGATCACTTAAAAAAAGGGGTTCAAGAGTTAGAACCTTGAAGTGTACTAACCTAGGTTGGTTTGGCCTAGGGTTAGGGGTGACCTAAGGTTAACTAACTTGGGTTGGTTTAACCTAGGGTTAAGATGACCTAGGGTTAGCTAACTAGGGTAGGGTTAACCTAAGGTTAAGATAACCTAGGGTTAGGTTAACCTAAGGTGAGTGAACTAGGGTTAAGTTAACCTAGGGTTGGGCAACTAGGGTTAAGTTAACTTAGGGTTAGATAACTAGGGTCAAGTTAACCTAGGGTTAGGTAACTAGGGTCAAGTTAACCTAGGGTTGGATTACTAGGGTCAAGTTAACCTAGGGTTAGGTAACTAGGGTCAAGTTAACCTATGATTGGATTGGAAAATGGTTTTGAAAGCGGGTTTGATGCACTTTTGGAAAGTGCTTTGAAAAAACAAAACATGTTATACAATGGACTTTGGTGGACAACCCTTTTAAAGATCATTTCCATGAAAATTTTGACTCTAGCCAACAGTATAGTTTATATGGTTGGTGTTTGGAGACCATTCCAAGGAAGATTTTCTCATGGCCATTATAACCTTTATCTTGACAAGAGTGGAGATTTCAAAAATCAACATAATGGTAGCAACTTTTGAAAAATCATTTTTGATGTAAAGATGGAGAGAATGCATTTCATCAAGAAAATCATCTTTTGAGGAGAATTTTGAAAACCATTTTTCAAGATAGACATTCCATCAAGGGAGGGTTCATATGGCCAAACAAAAGGGAGACCACTCAAGAGAGGGTTCTCCATAGGCTATTCCAACCACTACACTTAAATGAATGGAAATCTTAAAAATTGGAGAATTATAAAGCAACCCTTATGTAAGTTAAAATGTCATGATGCCAAAGTAGGAGTTAGGGGGTTAGTAGGGAACTCTCTAAGGCATGATTTTCTAAGGTCTTATCCTAGGCTTCAAAGGGACAACTTTTGGAACCATTTTCGAAAGAAATATAGAGCTTAGAAATGGCATGAAAATAAGAGCAATGTAAGCATTGTAGAACATGACAATAAGCATAAAATGAAGTCAAGCATACAAGACATGATCAAAATAGTAATATGCAAGGGGTCATGATCACATACAAGGCTTTTAGGCTACACCACATAAACAAAGGGCTCCTAGGCCATACCATCTCAAAGTAGGCTAGTGAGAAGTCCCCCTACACGGTGGCTCTCACTTGCTTTCCTCTAAGCATAATCTAAGAGCCCTCTTGACTCAAGCATGTGAGAATAGGGGGTTGTAGATGGGGATTAAAATAGAGAATAGCTTAAGTAGGCTAGGAGGGAGAAGAGAAGAGTGGGGAAAAACACAAATGTAAAAGAGATACCACCTTTTACCTTCAACACACTTGTAGTCTTCAATGGATGTCTTGATTGGAGCTTAAGTGACTTCAAAAAGGCTTGAGGGGTTGGAATGGAGTGTGTAATGGTGTATAAGGCCTTGTAGGTGAAGTGTATAGGCTTGAGAGAGGTAGAATCTAGCCTAAGTGTTGGAGGGGTAGAATATATGTAAGGATTTGAGGTTCTGGAGCAATTTCAGCAGAATTTCGCATCAATTTCAGAGATGCAATATGCAAAGGAGGGGTCTGGTATTTATAGGCAATCTGGAACAGGCCTGGCGCATGTACTACATGCGCCTGGCCAAAATTTGACCTAGCGCATGTAGGACTTGCACAGGCAGTGTTCCATTGCCAGAATGACATGTGGCACCCTGTGTACTACTTAAATCATAACTATTGATCAAAAGTTAGTCGATCTGATCAAAATTTGAGCGCATGTGGCATACGCTCCATCATCGAGAAGGTTCGTCCAAACTTTGTCTCAATAATTGAGTCAACCGGGAATGTTTCGGGGGAATTGGTTGCACCCACGGTGTTCTCTTGAGGTTTCTCGTGAACTTTCATGTTTTTGGAAAATTTGAATTGTGTTTGGAAGTGGGGGATATCATCTTGGGAAGCGTGCAAAAAGGGTATTTTTGAGGAGCGTCTGTGATACACTCTGTGGGTGTTCGAAAGTAGCTATTTTCGTGTTGTGTGATCGAGGCCTTCAGGAAGCGATCTTTTCGATCGGACCGTACTGATGGAAGGTACTCTGAAAATACTTTCTAGAATTTTCAGATTTACGCATTTCTCAAGTCGTTTGACAATGCATTTTGATCAAGGAATTGGAGAAAAAGTCAATCTCGGCGGAGCGTCTGCGAGACGCTCTAAGGGTTGTCGAAAGTAGCAGTGTTGGCGCTGTGTGATGAAGGGCTTCAGGAAGCGATCTATCCGATCAAGCCGTATCGATGGAAAGATCTATGAACGAGTTTTCGATAATTCCCTGATTTACACATTTCACAAGTCAGTTGACGATGTGTTATAACTACGGAATCGGGAGAAAAGACAATTTAGGTGGAGCGTCTACGAGACGCTCTAGAGAACTTTTATCGAGTCATGAGCGTTTAATGTCATAGGGTCCTCCTCGGGTTAAACAAGGGTGTATGGTGAAACCCTTTGCTCGAAATCCTAAGACCGGTGCTGTTTCGGGGCAAGTTTGGATTGCTAAGGGCAAAATGGTCATTTTGGTCAGGATTAGCTGGAAATGGTTAGGAATGGTTTGGTGTGTTGTGTTAAGTGTGTAGGGTTGTTCAGGGATGGTTTTGGGAGAATCTTTTATCGTTCGGCGGGGTTTGTGCAATGTTGGGGTGTTTAGGGGCAAAACGGTCATTTTGACCGGAGTGAGCTGGAATTGGACCAAATGGCATGCGGGGGGCGTATAATGGTTTAACAACATTTTGGGAGGATGAACTTATCATTTTGAGGGATTTTGAACTTTTTCAAAACGTGCCTGGATGCCCAAGGGCCGGTCGGGTCATTTTTCACCAAGTCGGGCTAGCAGGCGTCGGTGTTAACCTAGGTGTTGGTTCCCGAGACTGCCCAGTCTCGGAAAACTACCTGTGCAGTGTTGGTCCTTAAGAACGCCTGGTCTTAGAGAGCTACCTGTAGGGTGGTGTTGGTTCATGAGAACGCTTGGTCCTAAAAAGCTACCAGTAAGGGTGACGTTGGTCTCCGAGAACGCCTGGTCTTAGAGAGCTACCAAATGATGGACATTCTACATTGGCGGGCTAGCAGGCGCCAGAAGTGAACTGTCTGGAACTTGATGAGGTGTTGGTCCTCAAGATCGCTCGATCCCGGGAAGCTACCTGGATGACGTTGGTTTCCTCGACCGCCCGGTCCGGAAAGATGCTTGGAATAATGGTGCTTATGGCTCCAACGGGTCCTTGTGGGCCCAAGAAGTGACCAATTGGTTGGATTAGAGATTGAAAGGCTCATCTTGAACCGGCATGTGTTATGATATTGGAAAACTGAGCCCGGTCGAGCCGGAGATTGCCAAGTGGGCAAAAATGGTGTGCTTACATTAGTAATACTGAGTTATAGTTTATGGTGCGTTATTGGAAGCATAATTATTAGAAATGGACCGAATTGACCGGTCAAATCGGACACCAACAAGTATGCCGGTTCGATTCATGCCTTTGGAACCGTAACTTGACTTTTTAGTGATTATGCCCATGACCAATAAATTTTTCAAATTCGGAAGGAAAGCTCTAAAGATTTGAACTTGGGACTAATCAACTATTATTGTGCGCTTAACCATTACACCAATGTTTGGATTGAGAATATATTTGCCACATAAATATATATAAGGTATCTAATAAATAATATATATAATTTTGTAACAACGATTGAATAGGTTGAACCATCGATTAAATTACTGAACCAGAAACCAATGTCTTCATTAGTTTGATGTCTAGTTCAATTTTGATAATTATGATTGTAAGCACTCCTTAAATTAAATTCTAAAGATTATTAACGGAATACCAAATTAAGCTTTAAAGTTCAATGCAAAATGGACCAGATACTTCAAATAATATCATTGAAAGTCGAATGTTTGCCACATTTCTAGGTCATTTGTCTAGCCTATTGGGCTCTTTATAAGCCCAATTGAGTACTTTTTGACTTCTAAACTATTTCGTTAGTCTACCATATCCCTTGACCAAAACCCACACATTTAGAAGAACTGTGAGCCTTCGCAGTGGAGGCGCTTGCAATCTCTCATCATATTTTGGGTTCAAACTCGGCTAACCATCCCCTCCCCCCTTGCTCCTAACTAATGAAACAAAAGATTAAAACCACATTTAATTGAAATGCAATGCAAGATGCAGTATGTACATATAAAAATGAAATGCAACAATAATGACCCACGTATGTGGCATGACTTTGCTTTTAGCAGTTAATGGCATGAAATTTATAATTTTGCTTCTTGAAACGCTGTAATTTTACATTGTGATATTGGAGTGTATTAATAAAATGGTTGAAAAAGTGCTTTAGGTTATATTTTCATATGCATTAGGTTTCAATCATATGAAACCTATGCTCGAAATGCCAAAACATACAATTCTAATTCCATACGATAGAAAGGAAGTAGTAACAATAACTATTTGATGAGGAGATATGAGAAAATTATACTTGATAATGATTGGTGAAAAAATTCGAAAGAAATCATAGAATCAAATTAAACAATGGATGTAGAGATATGTGAAAACTATTTTCGATATTGATCAATAAAAAGAGGTGAAAGTGATCTTGGTTTCAAAGTGAACAATATAAATTTGGGGAACCCCAATCTATAGAACCTGACCACTAATCCTTTCTTTTCTATAAAATCCCGATCACTTTCCAATCTTCCCTTTCTCCTCTCTCTCTCTCTCTCTCTCTCTCTCTCTCTCTCTCTCTCTCTCTCTCATGTCTCACCTTTTTTTCTCTTTCCCTTTCACTCTTCCTTCCTTCCACCTCTCTCGACTGTAAAGTTTGAGAGAATTTTCTATACATCTTCATTATGTTATACAATATTTTACACACAAGAAAAGCCAAAGCTTAGACAATCAAGATCCCTTAATTGTCGAGATTGATGAGAATCATGAAGTGATCCCTTAGGAAAGGGATTTGCAGTAACTGAGCCATGATTCTAGTACAATTAAGATCTCTTGATTGCAGAAATTTTGCACTAATTCTGATTTGCTGCACTAGTTGCTCTGGTTACACAAATTCTGATTCTGTGTAGTTTAACACTCCCTCTCAAGTTGGAGTGTGAATGTCCAGAATACCCAACTTCTGGATGAGTACTTTGAATTGCTCTTTCCCCAATGGTTTAGTAAAGACATCTGCTAGTTGATGAGTAGTAGGTACATAAGAAGTAGAAAGAAGTCCCTCACAAAGTTTGTCACGAATGAAGTGACAATTAACTTATATGTGATTCATTTTCTCATGGAAAACCAGATTGGCAGCAATATGGAGAGCCGCTTGGTTGTCACAAAGAAGAGTTGATGGTTGCATGACAGAGATACCCAAGTCTTTGAGAAGAGAGAGTAACTAAATTATGTCACAAGTAGCCATTGCCATGGCTCTATATTCAGATTCTGTAGAGGATTGGGGGACAATATGTTGCTTCTTTGTTTTCCATGAAACTAGAGAAGTACCCAGTAAAGCACAAAAACGTGATGTAGACCTACGTGTATCAGGACAACTGGCCCAATTCGAATCGCAATACACACGAAGACTTAAATCTGAATCTGCAGGTAAGAAAATTCCTTGCCTAGTTGCATGCTTCAAGTAATGAACTAGGTGATGTGCAGCATCAAGGTGAGGCTTTCTTGGTTGTCCATGTATTGGCTAAGAAAATGAACTAGATAAACAATATCCGGCCTAGTAATAGTCAAGTAAACAAGGCATCCTATCAGGCGACGATAAGTGGTGGGGTCTGAAAGGAGATCACCTTCAATGGCAAAGAGCTTCATGTTCTACTCCATGGGAAGATGAATAGGACAAACACCTAACAAACCTATTTTTTGGAGGATCTCAAGAGCATATTTGCCTTGTGAAAGGAAAATTCCCTTTTTGGACTGTGCAACTTCAAGATTGACAAAATATTGAAGGAGGCTAAGATCTTTAAGATGAAATCGCTGATGAACGAAGGCTTTAAGCAAGGAAATTGACTCTAGATTATTACCTGTAACAATTATGTCATCAACATAAACTAGCACAATTGTCAACTCTTGATTCTGACTGTGAGTGAACAAGGAATAATTCGCTTCAGATTGGATGAAACCAACTTCCTGGAGGGCCGTAGAAAATTTGGCAAACCATTGCTGTGAAGCCTGTTTCAGTCTATATAGTGACTTGTGAAGGCGACAAACATGAGTCTCCCCCTATTTGCCAAGACCCAGAGGAACCCGCATATATACTTCTTCATTGAGATCGCATATATACTTCTTCATTGAGATCGCCATGAAGGAAGGCATTTTGCACATCAAGTTTATTTTATATACAAGAAAGCCAAAGCTTAGACAATCAAGATCCCTTGATTGTAAAGATTGACAACAATCATGAAGTGATCCGTTAGGAAAAGGGATTATGATTCTAGTGCAATCAAGATCTTAATTGCAGTAATTCTGCACTAATTCTAATTTGCTGCACTAATTGCTCTTGTCAAACAAATTTTGATTTTGTGTAGCTTAACATCGACGGTGACACGAGTCAACTTTATTTCCATACACCTTAGATCCACTCGTCTAGCCAAATTCAAGCCTCTCGATCTATTTTCTCCTAACCAACTTTCTTTTCATACACGTTAGATTTGCCTCCTGTACCCAAATTCAAACCTCTCAATCTATTTTCTTCCAAAAAACCTGACTACCTAGTTTTTGTGTTATAAATACTGGAACTCCAAAATTCAATTTACATGATTAAATAAATAGTCTTACTCATAGATACCCAAATTCATGAAACTCTCAACACTGTGTGTATTTAACCGATATCATTCGACACCTAAAGAATAATAAAAAAAGATGGTCACAGTTTCAATTAATTTACTTTTATAATTAAGGAATAAAACTATATGAGGATGTGTTATCAAAATATTTTAATTTCTTTTTATAATTTACGAATACAACTGTATAAGTATAATGTCTCTCATCATGCTTACATTGCATGTACAGAATAATCGATCCTATTAAAGCCTTATCCCAACAATCATGGCCAATAAAAGGTCCACCAGATTTCAAAGGACAATTGTGTACAGAGTTAGACAAAATTATGAATGAGTTAAAATGATGATAGTGTTAGAATAATTGGGTATACACCCATTATTTTGTTGATCTTTGAGCCAATATAAATGTGGGACCCATGCATCCTTTGTGTCGGGTCATTGGTGCGTTGGATTTACCTCTGAGAGGAGATGAATCTAGACTATTTACTTGCTCAAATCCGTGTAGGATTGAATGAGTTATTGGCCTCCAAAGTCACCCCTTTGAATATGGGTTATGTAGTTGAAAGTGGGTAATTCCACATTGATTTCTTATGGGAAATAAGTTGTCCATATATAATCCAAGTTTGGAATAAGGTTTGGGCCCCAAGGGGCACCCCACTTTTGTGGAAGGGGGAGGACCTATGGAACTCATGGGTTAACCCAATACTCCACACACGCACGGGTCGTCGGCGCCAGCGCTGCCCGCCCGTCCGGTCCGGGTCGGGACGCGGGCGTGGGTCGTGGGTTCGGTTCAAGTCTTATCTTTTGGATTAGGGTCGGAATTAAATTAATTAATTATTTTATTAATTAATTTTATATTAATTAATTAATTAATTTCTGATGGTTTGACCGAATAGATGTGACTGTTGACTGAACAAGTGCGTCCCTCCGGTAAAGGACTGTTTGGCTGCTGGTACCTATTCGAACCAGTGTTTCGAACAGGCACCTGGGCTCTATAAATAGAGTAGCATTCTAGCATTCATAATATCAAAAAAATTTGAATTGTTGCATACATCGATTTCTTCTTCTTCCTTCCGTTATTTCCTGAGAGAGTTCAAATCATCTGGTGAAGCCGCCAAGCAGTTTTTATTGAAGTGCTGCCTAAAGACTGCTAAGATCGTTTTATCTTAGGAGTCAGACACCCATCATCCCGTGAGTACCAACTGTGGGGGGTGAATCTGTCTTTAAGGAGAGAGTGTGAAACACTCGACTCAATCTATCTTTCGACTTCTACATTTTCTATTTTTGTGAACGACAACCGGGTAAGTCGTTATGTTTTAATTTGTTCTTATTCAAATTCTAATTGTCTTCTAGTTAAAATTGCTTCTAGTTGATAATTAGATAATTCGTGTTATTTATTGTTTGTGATCACTAATTATACACATAGTAATTAAATAGGGATTATATATCCAATAATCTTAAAGACAGATTTAATTCTTATTTTTTTTTAAACTGTGTTAATTAGTGTCGTGTTTCTGGATTAGTACTCAAATTTTGTGTGAAATTATTTAATCCAGAAATGGCTGATGATACTCCTATTCCTACTCTTACTTCAACTCTTACTGTGATTGGGACACCGGTACCGACAATGACTGTGCCGGTGAACCAAGTGCATACACCAAATGTACCGGTGAATCACGGAGAAAAGCCAAAGAAGTTCAATGGAACTGATTTCAAAAGGTGGCAACAGAAAATGTTGTTTTACTTGACGACTCTGAACTTGGCAAAATTTCTTCGTGAAGGTGTTCCTACTCTGAACGAGAATGAGTCTGACCAGCAAGTAGTTGCGGCGGTGGAAGCATGGAAATATGCTGACTTCCTATGTAGGAACTATATCCTCAATGGACTAGATAATATACTCTACAACGTGTATTGTGCCGTGCAGACGGCAAAAGAACTGTGGGAATTTTTAGACAAGAAGTACAAGACGGAAGACGCCGGCTCAAAGAAATTTGTGGTCGGTAAGTTCCTTGATTACAAAATGTTTGATTCTAAAACAGTTATTAGCCAGGTCCAGGATCTCCAAGTTATACTTCATGACATCCATGTCAAAGGCATGGTTCTGAGTGAGTCTTTCCAAGTGGCTGTGATAATTGAAAAATTGTCGTCGTCCTGGAAAAAATTCAAGAACTATCTGAAGCATAAGCGCAAGGAGATGAGGCTTGAGGAACTTATCGTCAAGCTAAGAATTGAGGAAGACAACTGGGCTTCTGAGAAAAAATTTGTCAACACCCATATGGTGTCAAAGGCAAATGTGGTGGAGCAAGCCAAATCCAACGACAAAAAGCGAAAGCATGATGGTCAAGGGTCCTACCAAGGTTCCAAAGGTGGCAATTTCAAAAGGTTCAAAGGGAAATGTTACGTCTGCGGTAGGACTGGTCATACGACCAAGGATTGTCACAAGCGTAAGGATTTTGAGAAGAAGGATCAAGAGAACCACAAGAAGAAATCTGCTCAAGCCAACGTGACCGAGGATCTCTGTGCCAATGTGGAAGACTTGAATCTTTCTGCCGTAGTTTCTGAGGTAAACTTGGTTGGCAATACTAAAGAATGGTGGGTGGACACTGGGGCCACTCGTCACATCTGTGCCAACAAGTGGATGTTCACATCTTACCACTCAGTAGACGGTGAACAACTCTACATGGGCAACTCGGCAACCTCAAAGGGTGAAGGTCAGGGGAAGATCGTTCTAAAAATGACTTTCAGCAAAGAACTTACTTTGAATGAGGTGTTCCATGTGCCAGACATTCACAAGAATTTAGTCTTTGGTTCATTGTTGAGTAAGAAGGGCTTTAAGTTGGTGTTTGAGAGTGATAAGTTTGTACTTACTAAGGGGGGAATGTTTGTGGGAAAGGGATATCTGAGCGATGGGCTCTTCAAACTAAATGTAATGATTGTGGCTCCTAAGCCTTCTAGTAATAATACTACATCTTCAATTTACTTGTTTCAGTCTTCAAATGTATGGCATGGTGGATTAGGTCATGTTAACTTTGATACCATGCATAGATTAGTTAAATTAGAGTGTTTACCTAAACTTGATTTTAATGCTAATGATAAATGTGCAACTTGCGTTGAGGCAAAGTTGACTAGAACCCAGTTCAAATCAATTGAAAGAAGTACGGAACCACTTGAACTAATTCATAGTGACGTTTGTGACTTGAAATATGTTCAAACTCGAGGTGGGAAAAAATACTTCATAACTTTCATTGATGATTGCACTCACTATTGTCACGTCTACTTAATGAGAAGTAAAGATGAGGCAATAGACATGTTTATACAATACAAGAGTGAAATTGAGAATCAACTTAGCAAAAAGATTAAGGTGTTAAGAAGTGATAGAGGTGGTGAGTATGAATCACCATTTGCACAACTCTGTGTTGAACATGGTATCATACATCAAACCACTGCACCTTATTCATCTCAGCAAAATGGAGTTGCTGAGCAAAAGAATCGCACTCTAAAAGAGATGATGAATGCTATGTTGATAAGTTCTGGGGCACCCCAGAATTTGTGGGGGAAAGCGTTGCTATCCGCCAACTATGTTCTTAACAAGATACCCCACAAGAAACTTAGTAAAACCCCTTATGAGATGTGGAAAGGTCGAAAACCTTCCTATAAATACTTGAGAGTATGGGGTTGTTTAGCTAAGGTAGTGGTTCCTTTACCCAAGAAGGTAAAATTAGGACCACAAACAGTTGATTGTATATTTATTGGCTATGCCGAACATAACAATGCATATCAATTTTTGGTTCACAAGTCTAAAATATCAGATATTCATGTGAATACAATAATGGAGTGTAGGAATGTATCCTTCTTTGAGGAGGAGTTTCCGTATAAGTCTACACATGGATCAAGTTCGCTTAAACGGACTCATGATACCATTGTAGATAAAGACTATGGGTCAGTGGATAAAGAAAACGACGCTGAACCTAGAAGAGATAAAAGGACAAAGGTTGCAAAGTCATTCGGTCCTGATTTTCTAACATATTTGGTAGAAAATGAACCTCAGAGTTATAAAGAAGCAATGCCCTCTCCGGAAGCACCTTTGTGGAAAGAGGCTATCCATAGCGAAGTTGAGTCAATTCTGCAAAATCATACGTGGGAACTAGTGGATCTACCACCTGGTAATAAACCCCTTGGATACAAGTAGATATTCAAGCGAAAGATGAAAGCAGATGGCTCAATTGACAAGTACAAGGCCAGACTTGTAGTCAAAGGCTACAAGCAGACTGAGGAAGTGGATTATTTCGATACATATTCTCCTGTAACCAGAATAACGTCCATACGTATCTTGATAGCCTTTGCGGCTTTACATAATCTTGAGATTCATCAAATGGATGTTAAGACGGCATTCTTAAATGGAGATTTGAATGAGGAGATTTATATGGAGCAACCTGAAGGATTCATTGTTCCTGGCAAAGAGAAAAAGGTGTGCAAACTTGTTAAGTCTTTATATGGACTAAAACAAGCCCCGAAACAATGGCATGAGAAGTTTGACAATGCTATGCTGTCAAACGGCTTCAAGATAAATGAATGCGACAAATGTGTTTATGTGAAGAACACTGCTCATGGTTATGTCCTTGTTTGTCTTTATGTAAATGATATGATTATCATTGGTAGCAACACTGATGTTATTAAAGCTACTAAAAAATTGTTGAACAGTAAGTTTGACATGAAGGATCTAGGGTTTGCAGATGTTATACTTAGTATTAAGATTACCAAAACGTCCGAGGAATATGCGTTATCACAGACTCATTATGTCGAGAAGATACTCGATAAGTTTAGTAAGTCTGATAACGGTCTAGCAAACACACCCATAGATTGTTTTCTACATTTATACAAGAACGATGATGAGGGCATATCTCAATTAGAATACTCACGTATAATTGGCAGTTTAATGTATCTCATGAATTGCACACGTCTGGATATTGCTTATACGGTAAGCAGATTGAGTAGATATACGAGTAACCCAGGGTCAAACCACTGGAAGGCCATAGTTAGGATTCTCAAGTATCTGAGATTCACCTTGAATTATGGGTTGCACTATACGAGATATCCAGCTGTTGTAGAAGGTTACACAGAAGCAAATTGGATATCTGACACTAGAGACTCTAAATCCACAAGTGGATATGTGTTTACTCTAGGAGGTGTAGCAATATCTTAGAAATCCTCAAAACAAACTTGCATAGCCAGATCCACCATGGAATCTGAGTTTATCGTTTTAGATAAAGCACGCGAGGAAGCAGAGTGACTTCGTAACTTTCTGGAGGATATTCCCGTGTGGCCTAAACCTGTCTCTGCTATCTGCATACATTGTGATAGTCAATCTGCAATAGCAAGAGCACAAAACCACATGTATAATGGGAAGTCACGACATATACGTCGACGACACAATACTATGAAGCAAATGCTTTCTAATGGAATTATATCCATTGATTACATCAAGTCTAAGAACAACATTGCGGATCCGCTTACAAAAGGCTTGACGAAAGATCAAGTAGAGAATTCATCGAGGGGAATGGGCCTCAAGCCTATGACTTAAAAAGTCGCCATGATGGCAACTCAACCTAGCTGACTGGAGATCCCAAGATCTAGGTTCAACAAGACAACAAAATTGTGCGTGACTTAGGACAAATCACTGAGGAACTCGTTCCGCTGTCCATTTCTATGATGAAATAGTGATAACCTGTAGATAGTGTTTAGGATGAGCTTAGCTCTTAATGATTCTTATACCTTGGAATTTCAAGTGGAGTATAGCAGGATATTCTTAATAAGAGATCACCTATATGAGTATGAAGGGGCCGCTTCTATGAGAAATTCTTAAAGCTAATTTCTCTAGAGCACTCATTAATATACCAGGCATTGTTCAGGGCCAAAATAAACACAATCGAATGGATCACTAGATGATTTGAAAGGAACCGTGTGAGTACTATTGTCTTGGTTTATATAAACGGCTGAACAGTTCAAGACATCATGTTCACTGGTTAGCCAAATAAATCTGATGGTATTTCACTAGAGAAGGTTCAAAGCCAAAAGCCACCTTTCCCGATGCGGTAACTTTCTACCTGTCTCTCTCTCTCTGTTTCAAGTCAATATTCTCATTTGCATATTTTATTTCCAGCCAATCTCATTCATGTGGGGGATTGTTAGAATAATTGGGTGTAAACTCATTATTTTGTTAATCTTTGAGCCTATATAAATGTGGGACCCATGCATCCTTTGTGTCGGGTCATTGGTGTGTTGGATTCACCTCCGAGAGGAGATGAATCTAGACTATTTACTTACTCAAATCCGTGTAGGATTGAATGAGTTATTGGCCTCCAAAGTCACCCGCTTGAATATGGGTTATGTAGTTGAAAGTGGGTAATCCCACATTGATTTCTTATGGGAAATAAGTTGTTCATATATAACCCAAGTTTAGAGTAAGGTTTGGGCCCCAAGGGGCACCCCACTTTTGTGGAAGGGGGAGGACCTATGGAACTCATGGGTTGACCCAATACTTCACACACGCGCGCGCCGCAGTCGCCGCCCGCCCATCCGGTCCGGGTCGGGACGTGTGCGTGGGTCGTGGGTTCAGTTCAAGTCTTATCTTTTTGGATTAGGATCGGAATTAAATTAATTAATTATTTTATTAATTAATTTTATATTAATTAATTAATTAATTTCTGACGGTTTGACCGAACAAATGTGATTGTTGACCGAACAAGTGCGTACCTCCGGTAAGGGACTGTTTGGTTGCTGGTACCTGTTCGAACCAGTGTTTCGAACAGGCACCTGGGCTCTATAAATAGAGCAGCATTCTAGCATTCATTATATCGAAAAATTTCGAATTGTTGCATACAACGATTTCTTCTTCTTCCTTCTGTTATTTTTTGAGAAAGTTCAGATCATCTAGTGAAGCCGCTGAGCAGTTTTTATTGAAGTGCTGCCTAAAGACTACTGAGATCGTTTTATCCTGAGAGTCAGACACCCATCATCCCGTGAGTACCAACTGTGGGGGGTGAATCTGTCTTTAAGGAGAGAGTGTGAAACACTCGACTCGATTTATCTTTCGACTTCTACATTTTTTATTTTTGTAAACAATAACCGGGTAAGTCGTTACGTTTTAATTTGTTCTTATTAAAATTTAATTGTCTTGTAGTTAAAATTGCTTCTAGTTGATAATTAGATAATTCATGTTATTTATTGTTTGTGATCACTAATTATACACATAGTAATTAAATAGGAATTATATATGCAACAGATAGCGCCTCAGATTCTATGAAACTGATGATCGGGACGATAGACACAAATTTCTTTATTTAGTAACATACCACGTTCATGCTACAAGAAAAGAGGCCCTTTTTTTAACGACGGCGCATTTGCCGTCGCTAATACAGATATTAGCATTGGCAACTACGCTGTTGCAAAAAGAAATTCATTTGCGGCATATTTTTAGTGGGCATATTGTACCATCTCAAAAGCTTCTCAAAACAACACCGTTTTAACTACAAATGCGCAGTGACTCATTTTAGACGATGTAATAATTGCGCCCCTGTAGTTACCAACGCAATAGTTCATTTCTTGGCCGATGTTTTTCAATCTAAACGGCATCGTTTTAGTGCAGAATTTCATTTCACCCTCTTATATTTTTCAACCCTCTCTCTCTCTCTCTCTCTCTCTCTCTTTCTGTTTCATAACTCCGATCTGTGTGTGTGTGTGTGTGTGTGTGTGTAAGGTTAGCCTTCTCCCTCTCTCCCTCAACCCCTTCGCCGCCGGCCCCCCCCCCCCCCCCCCCCCCCCCCCCAAGTCTTACTGGAAGGCTAACCCTAGCTAACCCATTGTCGCAGAAACCACCGCCCACTGCCGCCATCACTATCGCCACTGCACCACTCACCGAAAGCCGGGATGATATCGGAATGAGTTACTAGAATGTCTGATCAATCCACCCACTGGATTCAAACACAAGGTCACCCATAATTTTTAATGGTATGCCTATCTATCCTAGGGTTTCATCCCTATAACATATTCAATTCCTTGGTTTAAGAAAAACTACAGAAATTCACACAATTTTGTTTTGTTTTCTCGAGTTCCAGGAATTGAGAATTTAGATTCTTTGCGATATTTGTATTTCCTTGCTTTAGTTTTTTAAACAAATATTTTTAGATGATTTTAGGTTTGTATTTATGTATTTGATTGCCTTAATTTTTTGGGGCGATTTTGACTCAAAGGTGGGTAATTGAAGTGCACGGAGCCTTGGGAACTCTCTATGCTATTGAAACGTACCAGATTTAGGTAGCTTTTCCTGGGCATTATCTTATGGAATCTCCACAGGTACGACAGGTGTCCCTGTTTCTTTTTTTTTTTTTTCATTTCTTTTCTTTTGTTCTTTTTTTATATAAGTTTATGTACTTCTTATGATGTAGTAATATATTGTTTGGATTTGTATGATAGGTTGGGTGCAGGTTCCATCTATGTATTGTTTGGATTTAACATTCATTGCCTTCAACCTTCTGTAACCTTCTTATAGCTTTCTTATTTTTCCTATGTATTGGTAGTAATCAATTTGTCTTCTAGTAAATTTCCTTAGTACTCTCATGATTTTTTTAATGTTACATTTGTTCTACTTTTTTTTTATCACGTTCAGATAATTTGCATGATTGGGGATATTTTTTCTACATGATACAAATGGATTGGGACTTTTCAAATACAGGTAAGAAGTTCTCTTATTTAGTTCTATATGTAACTTGATGTATATTATGCTTCTATGTATATTGTCAGATTATCCTTTATTATTGCTTACATGGGGATATCCATTGTGTTACCGAAGCACTTATTTTGCCTCAAGTTGAATCTGATTTCTGATTTCCATTTTCTGGGTGGTAACTCAGTTGTAGAAGTAGGGTTATGAATTTCTTTTATTTTTGGGTGGTCTTAACTTGTAGTTGGAGGTTTACACTTAACATAATGGCTTTGTCATGTTCGCCTGTTTTATTTTGAATTTTCTCATTGCTTCTATTTTTGAAAGGCTTTTCTGAACTCTTCAGTAATGTTGGGAATGTTGGTGGCAACATTCTTGATTTTTCGTAGCTAGAGACAGCATCTCAATCTATACAGAAAGTTGTAGGATGGCTTAAAAGTAATCATAAAATTGAAATTAAAGAATATAAGAACATCAATAAATGTATTGTCTATCCAATGTAGGTAGTCTCTTAGGGCAAGTCTATTCATGCAAATATTCAGAAATTTATCCTGTTTCAGCTCCCAGTTTTTATAGCTTCTCTTGTAATTAATGTTGTGATGCAATATAAACATATGATTCATTTTCTATCCAGCATTTGTGCGTGTCTTCTATAGGAATTGTGGAAATGATGGTTACTCATTTGAGCTTAATGTGAATGTATTTAGGAGGGAGTTTGGTGAATCAGAGCACCAGGAAAAGAGTTAGCAGATCCAAGTGCCCTATTGCTGGAAAGAGAATCCAAGAGGTATGCCTTCTGTTTCATTGCCTGTGTACGCATACATGGTACATGCCATGACCTTATTGCTTGGAATAAAGGAGATGTTGCATATCTTGACATATACTGTGACATTTTGAACCTGATAAATATGAGTCCAGATATAGGCAAGTTGTGTCTGTCCATCTCCTTAGGCGCTTTACTAATACATTTTTGTGGGTCTGTGCTTTGTAGAGGTGTAAATTCATCACTGTGTAGCCAATGCTACAGCTAGGTGTGGCTTCAAGGTCTGAGAGTTGGTTTTCATTGCTCCAAGTGCTCTTAGGCTTGTTTTTTCTTTTCTTTTCTTGTCATATCTTTTTATTTTTATTTTATATATTTTGTCAAAACAATAAGTGCTTTTCAATGACTGCTCTCCTCCTCCAAGTCCACAATTGTTTTCTGACCAAGCTTCTTGACTCCCATGAAGTTCAATAAGTTTCCTTTTTTTCTTCTTTAAGATGACTGAGCTGATCTTAAATGTTCTTGGTGTCCTTTTGAACATATGGGTATTCCTTGAGTTTAAGATATTTAAGAATCATACTGGTAGGCCATAGCAAAACTTGGCACTAATGACATTGTTAGGCCTGTAACATTTTTGGTTTTGGTTGGCGTTACAGAGTATTTGATCTAGGTTCTGTTGGATTATGCTTTCGGTGAATACTTCCACCTTTATTAGTTTAGTGAAATCCTTGCATCAGTTTCTTGGCACAAAATACCTATTTCCTTTATATTAGTGCAACTATTTCTTTTTACGTATGTTTTGGATAATATAGTTATGCTCTCCAATCAAGTATGAATCTGGCCTTTTTGTAGGGCATGTTTATTTGCCCTTTTTTTTTTTTTTTTCTTGGGGGTGGGTTAGGGTGTGATGGGGGATTGGGAGCTGCTAAATGGAGCAGAGGCTATAATTTTTTTAGACAATTTCAGATATTGCAATTTTTTTGCCACATTGATCTTTGCAAGTTTCTTGCATCTTGTACATGTACATGGTATTTAAGTGATTTCTTCTAGCTCCTTCACCACGGTGGATTCTTTGCTCCTCTTTTTTGCCCTCGTTTCTTTTTTTTTTTCATGTAGTTTTAATGTTAAAATCATCTTGGAGATCCCCATTTCAATTATTTTTCTTGTGTGTACATAGTTCATTAATATGATTAACATATCTTTAGATGTTTGCATTTTTTTTAATGTTGTACAAAGAGAGTGATGATGAACTAACAAGATGAGAGTGATGGGCTATGATTTTATTATGTGCATTGTAATTGTTTTGTTGGAATGAGTATTTATTTTGATTTGTTGAAATTGTATTTTGGTTATGGAGATTTTATTTGTTTCATTCCATGATATTTGACATTTATTTGTAGTTTATTTTTTAATAGTTAGATATGGATGAATGGATGAAACATTTTACAAAAAACTACCAGTATTTGCGATGGCAAATCCCATCGCAAAAGGCTATCTATAGGGACGGTAATTCAACTGTTGCTACAAATGGATACTTTTGGAAGTTTTTTGCGACGGTCTTCACCGTCGCTAAAGAAAATTGATGTGAGTTTTTCTGTCGCTAATACTTTTTGTGATGCCAGCAAAAGCAACGCATCTTATGTCATCGCTAATACTCTTTTGCGATGGTAGAAAGTATTAGCAATAGCACAGTGCCCAGTAAGGAATCCTATGACTTACAAACATCACGTGTTAACAAAAAAAATACAAATACAAATCTCAATATTTTAGAACTCTGCTATCATGTTTCATACAAAGACGGAAGTTGTTCTGCAGAGGTAAAATCCTAGTAAGTTTGTATTCCTCGATCATATCCCACCACAAATATTTTGTAGTCGCATGAGATATTGTGAAACGTAATTCTACAAATTTGTATGGAGCTTATTTCATTTCGTAGTCGTCCAAGACATTGTGAAACCTAATACTACGAATTTGAATGGAGCTTATTTCAAACCTAACGCTTTTCAGTAGAATTAGAATTTCACATCTTACAACAATGGCAATTCCAAATTTGAAATGCAAAATCCCTTTTCCTAGAATTTTGAATCACTATGCTCCGTGGGCCGCTTTGGCCACAGAATTGTAGAATCTTGATAAGACTCTCAGGCCAATTTCACTTCTTTTCTTTTCTTTTATTGTTTAACAAATAAAATTAGAAATTGCAGATGAGATAAATAAATGAAGAGAGGGTTCATAAACAGGCAAGAGAGAAAAGAGTAAGAGGATAATTATGTTTAAGGAAGAGAGAGAATGAGAAAAAGTTCTATGAGAAAACAAAATAGTTAAAATGGGAGTCATTTATGAGCCGTAGGATTTCTTAAGATACTTGTGGCAGCTTGAGATAATGTGTCTGGAGGGATATGGAGGATAAATTGGAAAGATAACTATTCAGTTGTGTGTGTTTGGCATCAGAGCTCGGTAGCTTTGTCTTCAACTCTATGTAAGGATAACTATTCATTACTATTTAGAATACTATGCTACTAGTCTAAGTTAATGCTAGTTAGAACTTACGGAAATGATATGAATTCAAAGCAATGAATTCAAAGTTTATGTTAAGTCTTTGTCATGCATAGTTAGTAACTATTACCCTTTCATCTTATTTGGTTGTGTAGATAACTTATATAGTTGGTTACTTTACTTGTTGTTTTGCTTCATTCTTAGCTGTTGCAGAACCCATATGTCTGTTCCAGTTTCAAAGCTCATATCCTGTATTTGTCTGTTTGCTTAAGTGCAGTTTTAAGCAGTTTAGGAATCGATTTTAAGCATTGGAAACAGTTGAATAGGAGGTCTTAGGTACCAGCAGGAGTCTAAAATGGCAAGCGAACTTTTAAAAAAAATAGACTGTATAAGTAATTGGATAAACAAATCCGAAAACGAATATAAACATATTTTCCATATCGATAAAAAATCAGAAGATCTTAGTAATATTAGTGGTAGTTTGAATAGTATTACGGATATTGTAACATCTTGGTTTAGAAAAATAGATAGAAATAAAAAAAATTAACCAAAATTATGTAGAAGGTAAACTACAGCATATTGAGTTTAGTGTTAATAAAATAGAAGATAATATTAGTAAACTTAACCATGTCGTAGACTTAAATTTAAAAAATGAAACAAAAGTAAAAGTCGAAGATCTATTAGAAAAAATAGATCAGGTCAATATAAATGAATATATAGGCATGGATAATCCAGGAGATAACAAAATCCCTAGATTGTTCTATGGAACTGCAGATATTTGTACTTTTCAAAACAGAAAAGTATAATAAAATTGAATATGACAACGTAGTTGAAATTTATATAAAAACCTTTACTTGTCAGTTCACGAACGTAATGAACTTCATCATCGAATACGAGAAATATCCTTACAATATGAGGAATTATTAGCTCATTTTAATTAGGTGGATCTTTCCTCATCTGATAATGAAGATGACACTTCCACTAGCCATGCAGCCAACGTGGTGAGTGATTCATCTGAGGAAAACACTGATGATGAAAATAATAATAACACTTCTTTAAACACTGGAGAGTCATCTAGGAAACGAAAGATAGAAGAACCTATCGATCCCGAGTTGTTTGAAAATATTGAGTCAACAGAAGATATAGAGACAAATGAAACAAAGGAAATTAAATCAGAAACTAAACCCACAACCAGTGCAGAGTGTAGTCCTTAATATACTAGAAAAGACGATATGAATAAACAAACAGTTGCTCAAAACGAAACCTATCTTGATCTAACAAATATAGCATTTGAAGATCAAGAAAGAATCATCGATGATTGGGCACAAACCTTGTTCATTCTAATTATTAATTATAGAAATTATTGGACAACAGAAATTTTTTTGGACTACATAGCTACAATGCTTCAAAGAGATGTGTTGCAATGGTTAAAACAGTGGAAAAACACTGATGAAGGAAAAATGCAAAAAGCAGCACTTCTCAGTAATTTTTTAAGCATGGATGACATACTAAAAGAGTTTGTCAAAATTATAAAAGAAAATTTATGTGGTTGTGCAGGAGAACCTATTTTGCAAGAAGATACAAATTATGTTCTTTCCAAACTAGAATTATGTAATATTTGTCAATTTGAAGAATATTGCAAAACGTATAAAAAATGCTATTTCTTGGTAGAACCACCTAGAAATACATATTGGTTGGAACAGTTTTTCTATAAACTTCCTAGCCCTTGGGATGAACTAAGCCATAAAATTTTTTCCGAATATCTAAAAAAAATAGGAAAAGTGGATAATTTAGGTTTTAAAATTAATTATGTGTTAAAACTAATAGCAGATTAGTGCTTAGCAGCAAAATTCAAATAGCAAGTAAAAAACCAAATTAGCAACAGTAAATATGGTAAAAAAATGTTGTGATAAAATATTAAAAGAAAATTGAAAAATAAGATGTAATCTTCCTAGACTAAACAAGTCGTATAAGAAGAAAAATTTTAAATGGGAACCTTGAAAAAAGAGAACAATTTTTTCAAAAAAGAAGAAGTATATTAGAATTTTTTTTTTCTAAAAAACCAACCAAAAAAGGTTGTAAATGTTACATATATAACGAAGAAGGTCAATTTGCACCAAAGTGTCCTAAAAAGGAAAGAAGTGCAAAAAATATGATAAAGGTTCTTGAAGAACAAGAACTAGAACTTCTATTTTGGAGAAGAAATATCTGATGTAGAAGAAATATTATATGAAGTAGAAAGTTTTGAAGAAGAAGAATATTTCTTCATGATGTAAGAAAGCTCTGCAGCCTTAGAAAAAAGTCCTGCAGAAGAAACATAAATGTTGAAATTAGGAGATATAATAGGTGAAGAACTTACCTTTACCGAAAAACAATTAGAAGCATTGTCAAAAAGACAAGAAGTTAAAAAAGAAGAAATCTATAAATTATCTAAGTTCAAAATATTCTCAACTAGAGTTTTTGAATAGTTTAGTGAAAATACAAACGCTGAATTATCATCTGAAGGAAAGGTAGACATTCCTATTTTTGATAAAAGAAAAATTGCTAGATGGAAGAAAACTATCCAGAAATAAGATATATCTATATAGGCTTAATTCAAATCAGAATTAATGCTTTATTCCGACAAGGAATAGATACCCCCATATTAACAGTTGTTTTAGATAATAGATTCTATGATCCTATTAATGCTTTAATAGGAGGAATGCAATCAAATCTTGTAAATGGAGTAATATGGTTTAACATATGACCAAATTACTTTATTTTTACAAATGATCCTAACTTAAAAGATACAGTTAGAATCAGAATAAAAAAAAGAGGATTAAATATGAAATCAGACTCTAATGATCTATCAATTAAATGAAAAACCATTCATGAATTGACAAAATTACCAGAAGCTTCTACAAAACATTTAAGCAAAAATATTATAGAAATTTAAACGATCCACGAATTGAATACAAGGCTCCCTTTTTATAGACAATTAGAGGAGTAAACGATAAGAAAAATTATTACAACCTTACCTACCATCGTACACAAAATCTTATCTTTTTTGATAAGAATCTTCTTTTCTTCTGACACTCTTCACCTGACTTTGAAAACAAAGTCATTTAACTTACTACGTCTTTGACTTTAGCTTTGAAGAGGACAAATTTTTTTTTTTTTTTTTCCGTTTCTCTCGAGTTGACGTTTAAGCTTATGCCAGGTGTCTTTGCGTGTGTTGGATAATTTTGCAGTCGATCAAAAGACAGCTGCAGAAGCTGACAAAATCTTTGGATCAGAAAGTTGATTTCTCCTATCCATGGGTCCACTACGTTTCTTCCTTCCATCGCATTTTCTAGATTGTGATAGTAGACGCTATCTTCAGAAGGAGTTGATGTTGGCGTTTGTTCTGCTAATATTTGGTCCTCCTCCAGGCTTTCTGCGTCAAATTGTTAGTTCAATAGATAGATCAAGATATCTTCTTATAGCTAATTTTACTAAAAATTGTTCTGTTTCTCGTTGTTGAGATGCTGATCTTTCATAAGTAATAGGATGATTAGTAATAAATAGGCATTTTCCATCTGTAACTATGAATGGTGGAGTTGCAGTTCCCTGAATCTGTCTTACTGTTTGTGACAGTTTTAACAAATTTTGAATTCAATAATCTTCAGCTATAATGGTATCAACGGGATACTGGGCTTCCATAAATTTTTTTTCGAACTTGTGATCTTTAGTAGCCTTTACATACCAAATTTGGTGTGGTTGAAAGAATTTTTCTTTTTCACGCCATCCGACTGAACTTGCAATCCAAAAAGTAAAATATTTGCTCTATTTGTAGCTTTTTACTACATATGAGAGCATTGCTTTGATCATCATATGGAATTTTGCCTATTTTTCAGTAACAAGAATTTGGAATATGACTTGATTAATCATTCCCCATTCAATATCTTCTTCAAATCATTACTCATGGTTTATAAGCGAGGTTATTTTTGGAATATTATTTGTTAAATTAATATTATGCAAATTACCAGAAAAAAATTGATTTATTTTCTCCTTTTAGTCTTCAATTTTTCACTGAATTCCTATTTTGAAGAGTTTAGTAGGAAGTATTTTTCTTACTTTTTCATATAAACAAATCTTTTTTATTTTTTCAAATACTGGATCAGAAAACTCATTTTCTATAAGATCAGCTAATTGAGGAAAATTATTTATTTTTTCAAAACTAAATTCATCAGTTCAATTCATTTGTTTTATGATTTGGAAATTCAGATTTTTAAACACATTAAGTTTTGCTGTTTGTTCAGCAATTTTAATTGCTAATTTACTCATATGATGTCTAAACTCAACTTTATATTGGCCTCCCAAAATATGACTTTTCCAAACACCATTTAATTCATCATAATTTTTTTTTTTATATTCCTAGATTGAAAAAATCTTAAATCCCATATTTAACTTTGTTAGTTAAAGCCTGAGACATTAATTTTGAAAGTTTAGGAACTGTTTAATGCTCTTGCCATTCTTGTAGAGCATCTGCTATATTATTAAATAATCTAAAACACTGTCCAGAATATTCATTGGTTTGGGCATGACAATCTGGCCAATTAGTCTAAATTCTTGGTTGGAATCCCCTAAATACTACATATACCTTCTGGGGTTGAGAAGGTTTGTTGGGTCCTTTTACCTTTTTGGCAGTAGTGACCCAATCACCTTAGACTGATTTTTTGCTTTTATCCATAATCTGCAAAAAAATAATTCCACTTGGTTAGTGGTCTTCTTTATGATTCATGCTAAGAAAATCTGTAAGGAAATTATTAGTTCCTTTAATGTGTTCAACTTCAAAGGAATATTTACTAATAGTATTATACTAAGTTAATCTTCTTCCTTCTATGTTATTTCCTTTCATTATAAAGAAGTCTCTGACAGCTTGATTATCTGTTTTGACAATAAAGTATTCGAGAGCTAAAAAGATATGAAATCTTTTAAGTGTTAGTTTTATAGCTAATAATTCTTTTTCAAAAATGATACATTTTAGATCATTGGGTTTAAATTTTCCTGAATTATATCCACATACTAGTTTTTCTTTTTGAAGTTTTTTAGAAATATGGCTTTTTCTAGCTCTGATACCATTCTCGTGCAACGGTGGATCTTTTTTTGTCCACTGCTTTGCAGGTATCGCCTTTAGGACACATCTCCAACACTCAACGGAAGCATTCGTTTCAAAAATTAATTTATCTCCTCGTTTAGGAAAATAAACTTCTGGTACTTTTAATACTTTATCTTTTATTATTTTTACTAATTATATATTGCTATTAGACCAAGCAAATTCTTGTCCTTTCTTCAATTTTTCGAATGAAGGAGCTTCTAACTAGGACAGATTTTTTATAAATGATCTTTCATAATTAAGAAGTCCTAGAAAACTTTGTAATTGTTTTGCTCTTTGATTTCTTCAGGAAAATCTTTAACCTTAACAATTATATGTTCCTGTAGTTTTATACTTAATTGGTTTAAAACTAGTCCCAAAAATTCTATGCTTTCTTTCTCTAACTCTATCTTTTTAGGAGAGAGAATTATTTCATGTTTTTAAAAATTTTCACATAAAATTTTCAAATGCTTTCTTATGTTCTTCTACTGTTTTTGAGAACACTAGAATGTCATCAATAGGAATGGTCATGATCGGGTTCGGGTCCGGGTCGGAAGATTCCGCTTTCAAACCCGACCCGTTTGAGCTGATGTATTTCTGAATCCGAACCCAGTCCGATTGCCTCTCACCCCGACCCCGAAACCATCTTCATATGCTCTCTCATTTCAATATTTGCTTCCATTCTCTCCAATACCCAAACCCTCTCTCTCCAAATCATCGCCCAGATTGGTCCCAAAATCAGACCTTCAGCTTTCTATCACCGACTTTGGTCCGTCAAATCGACGATGATGTAGAAGAGGAAGGCCAAGAATCGGAACCATCGACCTTAGATTGGTTTAATCATGGCCATGGGCCATGGCAGGGCGATGAGTCTTGGAAGGGTGGCTGCAACTCTCGGCGACGACGACTTCTACTTTCGGCAACGGTGATGGCAAAGACATGAGGTGGCTTCTCTAAAGGATGGACAACGAAGCGTGGTGGCCTCCATTAGAGTGGTGATGAAGCTTTTCTTTGGCTTTGAGGATGACTCCTGGATGCGGGTTTCGAGTCTCTTAGCTAAATCTACGTGAGAGGTCTCTCACTCTCTCTCCCCATCTCTCTCTCTCTCTCTCGCTCTCTCTCTCTCTAAAACTTCTAGCACAAAGCAACATCATTTGACTATCTGCACATTGGTTGAAATATTTATTTTTTTTGAAAGCTATTTTTCTGCATTAAGTTGTTAGAGATATATGTGTATGTATATATAAATTTGTAAATCTATTACATACATATACATATAAGTAATATATATGTATATATATTGTTATATTTTTCTATTAGGTAACATATATATACATAGTAATTGAAAATGATGAACTGCTTGTACTAAAGCACCTGACAAAAGTGTTGTACAATGACCTCTTTTCATTACGCACCAACCAAGGCCAAAGTAAACAAATAGGAGCTAGAAAGGCCGGGATGACGCTATTTTTGTTTGTAAAATTGGTATTTTGTTGGTTATCCGAACCCGATCCGAATTCGTACCGAACCTAATAAATTTTATCGTCCACCCCCGAACCCGATCCGTTACCAATAAATGCTACTTCGAACCGGCCCCGTTAGGGTTGGTTCAGGTCGAAAACCCATATAAATGAGTTTTTTTGCCATCCCTAATCATCAATATATAATATACAAAAATGTTTAAGGTCTTTAAAAAATTTATCCATTCATCTTTGAAAAATTTGTGGAGCTGTGTTTAATCCAAAAGGCATAACTTTCATTGGTAATGTCCTCTTGGAGTACTAAAAGCAGTCAATGGTTTTGACTCTTCTGTCAACTTGAGTTGCCAATATCCTGATTTACAATCGAATTTACTAAAAATCTTTGATCCTTTATTTTGGCTAACCAAAACATCTTTTCTTAAAATATCCATTGAATTCCAAGTTCTCATTTAGTCTTTTATAGTTTATGACCATTCTAACTTTTCCTCTACGAATTTCACTCTAGTTTCTGACTATGAAAGCAGGGCTAGAATGAGGACTCATTGTTTCTTCAATTAACTCCTTTTCTAAAGGTTCATTGATTTGTGTATCAAATTCATCTATATCTTGTCTAGTATAGATCATTGGTTTAATCCTAATAATTAAATTCGGATTGTTTAATTTAAGACCACAGTAATGAGGGCTTTTTGATCATAGTTGTAAAGGATCTTCGCTAAAATTTTCTTCTAAAATTTTATAGATCCAATGCGACTCATCTAGCGTATTTATGAGAATGATGGGTGTCATATCACCACGCTTGACTGGCACAAATCCTTTATCACAGACATATTTATGTTGAGGAAGTAAAAGAATTTTAATTAACTCAGTTTTTAGAGTTAAGCCACTACTAAAAAAAGGTCTATTTGTGACGGAAGTATTTACGACGGCTCCAATGCCGTCGCAAATACTAATTATTTGCGACGGCAATTAACCCCGACACGAAAACTATCAATTGGGACGGCCTTTTTTGCAATAGCAAGGGTCTCGTCGCGAATATTAATTAAAAACGACGTCGTTTAATTAAGGTAAAGGCGACACCCCTATTTACGACACAGTATTTGCGACACAAAAAAAAATACTGAAACGACGTCGTTTTGGATTAAACGATGTAGTTTCATGCCCAAATTTATTTTCCCCCATTTTGGTTTCATCTTCCATCTAAGCCCTAGCAGCTGTCGATCGAGTGCTGAAAAAAAAACCAAGGAGCAACGCCGCTTCCCCTACCCTCTTCCTCTACCGCCTCTTCCTTCTTCCCGACGATTGGTGGCAAATCCAAAAAAAAATAATAAGCATAGGAAAGCTTCTCAACGTCGAACCTCTAGAGCTCAAATACCACTGTAAGTCCCTGCCGATCTCATTGTCGATCTGTTTGTGATCTTCTTGGGATTTGTTTTCTTTGTTTCTCTTTTTTTTTTTTATTGTTTCCGTGTTTTTGGTTTCTATTTTAATTTAGTCGAACTTATGAAGCAGATCTCTTATTCTCTTGAATTGGCAAATAAGACCGAAAACCATGTCGCCTTTAAGGTAAGTCTTTCAATTATTTGACTATTAAAATATCGGCATTGTGTTTTGGTTATGCCTTGATCGCTCCTCAGGATGAATACATATAGTTTAGTTTTTCAAAGCACTTTGCAATTTTTGTATTTTGTATTACTTATGTGAAAAGCAACAATCTTCAAAATTGTATCTTTATAGTCTCTCTCTATAAACTAATGTAGGACAACTGGACAAGTGCTTGAAAACACTCTCTTAAAAGCTTTGTACTGATAAGGACTTTTAGAAAACTTGGAATACTACCGCTGTAATTGGTTCTGTGTGGTGGGTTTAGTTAATAAAAAGCTTGCAAATTTAAAGTTCTAAAAGGTAAATTACAAGCTGAGGGATTGTACACAAAAAAAGGATGACTTTGGCATGATTTTCAAAGTACCAAGTTGTTATATTTTCAGAGATTGTGCTGATGAAAACTTAGGACAAGGGTCTCTAAATGTTACCTTCAAGGCCAAGAGGTAAGGGGAGGGTTATGGTTTTATAGGACTTGACATGCTAAGGTTCCTCGAGTGTTCAACAGTTATGAGTATGCTCTTGAATCTCACTTGATTCAGCTGCCAACAGTATTTAGCAGCGGGTAATGATTTTTGTGGCCATGACTATTTGAGTACGACACATGGAGCTGCATTTCTGGGACAATAGTTTGGTCCTACTACCATGAATGTGTTTTCCCTTGCTGGTTTTCTGGGGAAATTTGCATGAAAGTTCAGGGGACTTGTGGTATTTAGCTGTGTTTCCTCTATTTTAAGCTCTTAAAATATTTGGGAGTATCAAACCCCAATTCGATGATGAGATGATGATTATGATAAGTTGAGGAATTTTAATGATTTGAATAGAGGGAACTTTTGATGTTATTCTCAATTGTATGTGTAGTAGATACTGATGTTGCCAGTGCGTTCTGAAAATGTGTTTCTAATTGTGTTCGGTTAGAGAACATTATCTCATTGTTTATCCACTCAAGCGGGCAAACAAAAATTTATTTTTCATCGAGACAATTATGAGATTTGGAACTGAAAATTCTCATTATGATTATTATTTCTTTTTTGCTTACGATGATTTCGCACAACGAGAAATCACTATCCTCTGGAGATTGTGTACATAATATCTTTATCTTGATGCATGTGGGTATATAGTATGCTACAGATCTGCTTCAGCTGGAACACACCTCCAGGTTTTGTGATCAATTTTTAAAATATTTTCATACCTATATTTGAAGCAACAAAAATATCTTTGTTAGATGGTTTCTTACCCAAACACAAATTATCAACAGTTGGTTATGATAAAGGATCCTTCTTCTAGCAAGTCTGCTTGAAACAAATGAAGTCTCTCATTAGCTCCATCAAGTGCAAACAAGTGTTCAATCTTTTTCGGGTCATCTGTTGCATACATAACAAAACAAGTGAAATGGAGCTAAAAGAAGAATATATATGCAGCTTCCTTGGTGCATTTGTAGTGACTAGATATATATTGTAATGTCTTCAATTTAATCAAAGTTCTTAAAAGAGAAGTCCTCTTAATTATTTTATGTGCTATTGTTTATGTTACTGTTTAGGCTCTGGATGCATCTAGCAGTCACCAGGCATGGAATGAGTCTGTGGGTGATGATGTTGTGCCATCTCCTTCGGCCTCATTGCCTCGTTCGACTTCATTGCCTCCACCTCCAGAGCAAGTATCTTAACTTTTTAACTCGGTATACAATTAAGCTTGTCAATTCTTTTATGTACTTTTAGTTGAAAGAAGATTTTTGAAGTTTGACATGCAGAATTTTGCTTATCTGGTTACCTTATAATTGCTTAACCTATTTTTTTGAATTGTTTTTTTTTTCTTAGATTTGTGGCCTGATGATTGATAGGTCAACCATCAGGTTACCAAACTTCCAAAATTGATTGAAATATGAATTTGAAATTAAAATCTAAGATTTGAACCTAATTGTTCTTAGGAAAACCAAAATTTATCATATATATTGTTTTTTGTTTTTAATTAAAAACCAAGGAGCTAGCAAGCCTTCCAAGCTGAAATTAATCTACTTGTTTTTTGTTCTACAAAGCTTAATGCATGGAAGTTACTGGATAACATATATTTTGGTTAGGATTTGAACACTACCTGCATCTTATAAACTAATAACAATAGAATATCACGGCAGCTGTTACGGAGAGGCTTGTAATCATACTTATATATCTACTCATGCATACATACATATTGAGCTAAGAATTTGTCGATTCTATGTAGAGTAGTAAAATCCATGCTTTCTGGAAAATAATTGAGCTAAGAATTTGTAGGTTCTATATATGATTTGGTGAAGTCAAAAAAATATTAAGGCAATAATAACAAATTTTCATTAGTTCAGTCTTTTGCTTTTCGTGGGAGTTTTTGTTTCATTTACATCGTTTTGGTACTGGGCTTTATTTTTACTGTTGTTGCAGCCTGAAATCTCAGCTGCAAAGACATAGAAAGCCATGCCCAGTGGCAACTCCAATTGGGTATTAAAATTTTTTAAGTGAAATACGTTTCGAGTAAAGGCAACAAGGGAAGAAAAACTGGAAATGAAAGAGAGGATATAGTATGGAGCATTTCTGTTTTCACCAGGCTGTGTAATGCCTTTAAAAAAGGGGTCCAAGTTCTTTGTTTCATGAACAGACTTTAATAATGTTGGACAATTTAAACAGAAAATGTTGGATTCTATGCCTAAACTGCCCTCTCTTTATCTGTAATCACTAGCATTTTGGAAAATTATGTCCAAGCACTAGAAGAATCTTCCTCTAGCGTCAACCCAAATAAAAAGAGAGAAAAAGTAAAAATCCACCAGGGGCAATGGTCATCAAACCTGTTGCCTAGAACTGGATGAAAATTTTCGAGGGCTCATTCAAGACACCTAAAACTACAAATGATGTGTGGTTGGAACAGAAAACAATTAGTTTTATGCACTATATATATGAGTAATGTGAATCCTTTTATGTGTCATTTTTTTTCACTTAACCTTTAAAAAAAAAAAAATTATTTTCCGAGCCGTTTGGGTACTAAAATGCCGAAATGAACTCTGAAGTGTGTCAAACTAGACATGTAGGAAGGTTTAGGCACGAGTGACGTGGGAACAAACGGCACGGTCATCGGACTCCCGAGTTGAGAGTTTTATCACGTTTTTTCACTTAACCTTTAAAATAAAATGTTATTTTCCGAGTCGTTTGGGTACTAAAATGCCGAAACGGCTTCGAAAGTTCGTCAAACTTGACACGTAGGAAGGTTTAGGCACGAGTGACGTGTGGGAACAAATGGCATGGTCGCTGGACTCCCGAGTTGAGAGTTGTCACGTTTTTTCACTTAATCTTTTAAAAACAACATTGTTTTCCGAGTCGTTTGGGTACTAAAATATCGAAACGGTCTTGGACGTTTGTCAAACTTAACACGTAGGAAGGTTTAGGCACGAGTGACATGTGGAAACAAATGGCACGGTCGCCGGACTCCCGGGTTGAGAGTAGTCACGTTTTTTCACTTAACCTTTAAAAAAAAAATTGTTTTCTAAGCCGTTTGGGTACTAAAATGCCAAAACTGTTGGAAATTTATACTAAAAGACATGCTTTGTGAAGTGACTTTAGTATTTATTAATAAATTAGTTATTCCATTTTAATGAGAATCTGTGTGAGAAATGTTTGCATTGCATTATTTATTTAATGACTATGCATGTGTGTCTCTTATTCTATATAGTAGATGATTTGGTGTGTAGAGTACGACTTACACACGGAAGATCAGATCATCGGTTTCTTATGGAATATAAGTTAATCGTTCGCAGTCTTAGATGGAAATGGACACACGTAGGACTGTAGTACAAGGTTTTAATAGGTCTGTCTTGACTGTGGGGAATGGTTTTTCCAACTCCTTGCACTAGTACACTTTGTGTGTATTGAACAGGACCGTTTTGGGGTAATTGTTTTTATACTGACTATAAAAACAATTAATACCTCATGATTATTATGAGTGCTTTTCTTAATCCTAATATAATAAATAGACACGTGCATGTAGTATTTATTGTTTTGATTCATAGAAGAGTGAGATTCTTTAAGGGTCAATAAACTCAGTGAGTTGGACAATGACATTACGTGTATGGTGAATATTTATTATTGATGGAATCTACGTCCCCGTATAGGGATTGATGATACCCCCTTGAGGATGCTTATAAGTTTTGATTATGTCAAACCCTGCAGGTGGATTATGAATCCGACATATCAAATAAGTTAAGTGGAAGGTCTCAGGAATTAAATAAGTCTATTAAATTTAATTGTCAGTAATTTTTTAATAGACGGGTATCTGTAATCTTAACGTGGGGAGATAAATAAGCATTTAATAATATGGAGCTCGAAATATAATTTCTAGTATAACAGGGAGTGCAATTATAATTCCTTAGTGGTATGAATTATAATTTACGTAAATAAAGACTAATCCTGGTTGGATTAGGAGTCCTTATTTGCGTAGGAAGCCCTAATTATACTAATCCTATGGTCCCTGTTGTAGCCTATATATATACGCGCTCTAAGAGCTGCTAGGGTTAGACACTCTACACATAATTGAGAGATACACGATTTTGTGAGGAAGAGAAACCCTAGCAGCAGCGAGCCCACTCTCTATAGAGCAAGGCGTGTACGAGGAATACAGCAGAAGTTTTCAGTTCGAGCTTGCTGATTCGTGCTTGGTGCTGATTCTTGCTTTCGGGATTAAACTAGAGAGATCTCGAAGGTACGAAATCACGGATTAGGCTATGCTAATCAGGATTTTTTGGTCACTATAGTCAAACCGCAGTCCCCAACAAAAACGGCCTCGGAAGTTCGTCAAACTTGACACATAGGAAGATTTAGGCACAAGTAATGTGGGAGAACAAATGGCACGGTCGCCGGACTCTCGAGTCGAGAGTTGTTACGTTTTTTCACGTAACCTTTAAAAAAAAATTTATTTTCCAAGCGGTTTTTGTATTAAAATCCCGAAACGGTCTCGAGAGTCTGTCAAACTTGACACGTAGAAAGGTTTAGGCACGAGTGACGTGTGGGAACAAACAGCACGGTCGTCGGACTCCTGAGTTGAGAGTTATCACGTTTTTTCACTTAACCTTTGAAAAAGAACATTGTTTTTTGAACTGTTTGGGTACTAAAATGCCGAAATGGCCTCAGAAATCTGTCAAACTTGACACGTAGGAAGGTTTAGGCACGAGTGACGTGTGAGAACAAACGGCATAGTTGCCGGACTCCTGGGTTGAGAGTTGTCACTTTTTTTCTCTTAACCTTAAAAAAAACATTATTTTTTGAGCCGTTTGGGTACTAAAATGCCGAAATGGCCTCGGGAGTCCCTCAAACTTGACACGTAGGAAGGTTTAAGCACGAGTGACGTGTGGGAACAAATGGCAAGGTCGCCAGACTCCTGGGATGAGAGTTGTCGCGTTTTCACTTAACTTTATATAAAAAACAATGTCTTCTGTGCCTTTTGAATACTAGAATCCCGAATATTTCTTTTAGTAAGCCTATTTATTTATATACATATTTATTCATTATTTTTTCTAATATTTATATATTTTTTTTCAGGTTATTCACAAGGAATAGATCGATCCATGGTGTTTATATATCAGCATATTTTGCGATAGACTTAAAACTCCCTTTTGGTCTATGGATTATGGATTTGTAATGTTATTTTGCGAGGCATTATATATATATTTTTATTTTATGAATTTTAATGTGAGATAATGTTTAAAATATGTCAGTTTACTTTGTTACGTATATTTATAAATATTTGGATTTGAATGAATGCTTTAATTTTTTCATTTGTATAATGTTAATTGTATATTTTATCAGGTAAAAAAAAAGCTACAAAAGTATTCATCAATTTGATATGGAATTTTTTTTTTGAAAAGTATTAGCAACGGTTACATAACCGTCGGTAAAAGTGCCTTTTGTTACATGATGTTGCAAATGTGTTGGTCTTTTGGGACGGTTACGTGTTGTCGCTAAAGCTATCAATTGCGATGGGTTCAAGATTAACGGTAGTGAATGATTATTTGCGATGGCACTAGCCCGTCGCTAATAGTTTATTGGTGTCGGCCTTGCAACGGTTGCAAATATTATTACCTTGGTGACTAGTATTTGCGACGGGGTTTTGTCGTCGCAAAAGGTGACCCATGCCGTCGCTTGGTCGTCGCAAATAGTATTTGCGACGCTCGTAGATTCGTCGTTAGAAATATTGTTGCACAGTCGACGCAATTGAGTATTTGTGACGGCATGCTGTCGTCGCAAATACTACAATTTTTAGTAGTGAGCCAATAGAGTCAGGATAAATATGCATGGGTAAATAATTGTAAATAAAATTATTGCCTAAGAGAAAATCTCCATGCATGAAGGTAAAACAAAGCACTTTTGGTATAATGAATTTTTTTACCATTTAACCAAATTACAACATTTTTCGTATTATGTTCAATAGCGGTATCATTACTGGCAATTCCTGTGACTAAAATTGGACTTTTCATTAAAATCTATTTTTCAAAAGGAATTGCATTCCATCTGGTTGAACAAATGGTGGCTCCAGTGTCAATCACTATATTAAGGGTATATGACTTATCTCGCAAAATTAAATGTTCCTAAAATATAAGTAAATTTCTTTTTTCCTTGATTAGGAGCAAAGATTATTTCATCACTTCTTGTTTGAATGTGGTAAATATGAGATGATTTATTTTCTTCAAGTTGTTTCCTATATGTCGTTCCTAGCATTGTAGGTACTTAAATATTTTTCATGGCGATTGATTCTGGATTAGAACTAGTTTTGCCTTTATCAAAACTTCTAGGTTGTTTGAAACTAAGTCTTGAAAATTTTTCCCAATCATTGTTTTGATTAGAAAAATCTTTTTCTCATATATTTGTGGATTTTGTTTTGGCTAATTTATTATTAAAATATAAATTTTTGCCAGACGGTTGTATTTTCATCATTTCTTCATCATGTTTTTAAGGTGTTAATTCAGATAATAATTAATTTTTTAATATTTCTAAATCTTTTCAATTTATTGGCCGAGGTTGCATACACCAGTAAAGAGAATAGAATAACCACAAAAATACATTTTTCAATAGTTTTGTTGTGTTGCTTACCATAGTAGTTAAGGCAGTAGTACTTACAAAAATTAAAAAAAAAAAATTCTTTTACTGGAAACCGATGCATGGAAATTGTACCTGATATATGTTGAGCGATTTGATGCGCAGAAGAATCTGCTCCCAAGCAAAGAAGTACATACTTACACCTTCTTATCTATTGGCTAAGTGTCTTCACTAACTTTCTTGCCAACTTTAGTTATCATGTTGACATATCGAATGATAGGGCAGGACAAAGAGTAACTCTCATTGCCTACATATGCTAATAAGTGGCTCCGAATTTTGTTCATGGGGCCATGCAAAATGCTAATTTTTAAATCATAATTAAAAGCAAAATCTTGCTACACTAGTTCTATTATTTTTGACAAAATATATTATATATTCATATATGTACATTTACAATTGCCTTGGATGAGCTTTCATATTTAGAATAACATAATAACATCAATAATTATTATCAAATATGTCATTGAGCTTTCATATTTACAATAACATAATAACTTCAATAAGTATTATCAAATGTCATTTTCAATGTATGTTACAAATATGTCTTTTGAATGTTATAGTCGTGAGTTGCAATGACAAAATCAATGTTAGTTTAACAAGCAAATGAGTATTTTGAGAATGAAACAATGTTTGTATTTAAAGAGTTCCCTCGGCCTAAAATTCTCGTGTAGTGCATGTTATTCTTATTTAAAAAAATTCAATTTGTTTTTCAATTGTTATATCACATTAAATAACTACTTTTGCATAGGACGTCTTTGAATTTGAAAGTTCAAATTCAATTTTCTCACATTTTTAAATTAGTAAAATTAAAAAAAACACGACTTAATTCTATGGGTTGATTCAAAATTATTCTTTTTATTTTAAATTTTATTTTATTTTTGGTCACTTCGTCTACATGGTAAGTTTTCAAATTTCTTTCAATTATGCCTCTTACGTAGAATCTTTAATAGCAAATAAAAATAACTTTAAATTTCTATGAGAGGAAGTATATATGTATCAAAATAATTAATATTGGTATTACCCATCAATCACACCACTTCAAAAGTGGTTAAAAAATAATAACAAAAATAAATCAAAATTTTTGGCAAAGCCTAATGAAATTTAAGTCATTATATTCTTCTTATTCTCAATAGTTGAATGTCTAGCTTTAGTAGCCAAATTGAATCCAAGGCAAATTTTCTATTTGTGCTAACGTTAGCATGAAGATTTTCTTAACTCTTTTTATTTTTATTTTTAGTAACTTTATATTATTTTATTTCTAAAATATTTAATTAAATACTTTAAAGTATATCATAGGCAGCAAAGAAACAATAAGTAATTCAAGTATTTTCATTTAATAATTTAAATATAATCTTATAAAGGTTGGCAATATTTAGTACAATCACTATGATAACAATTTGTTATGATATAAATGCATATGTTTGAACTAGGTTAGGGAGATGTTTACTCTTGTTAGTTCAATTAAACTTATATGTATCCTTAATGTTATGATGTGTGGTTGTTAAGCGTAATCTAAACATGTATAATAGTCGTGAAAATAATTTGCAAGCCCAATTAAATCAAGAAAACTACATTAAAAATCATATTGCACTATATAAGTTTTAAATATTTTATAATAAATTACATCTCTCTAACTTAAATTTCAAATTTTTTTTTGTTCTAAGTGATAATATTTGATGCACTTAATAGATAATTCATTTGCAATAAGCGGACTCTGCATTTAACAAAGTTATAAATTAGTATAGCTTCTTACTGAAATCGTGAGACATATATTTTTCTATCTCAGTCTAAGAATTTTAGTTACAATCTATTTAATTTTACAATATGAATATATTGTACTTAATACAATTCATAGTAGTAGTGCAACGTTTAAGAATAATAAATAATTCTTTGTTATAGTAAAAATATATAATTTTTTAAATTTATTTTCTATATTCGTGCATAGCACGAGTTCACACATATATAAACTCTCAATGACCATAAGATATAAATTATATATAACTTATCCCATTTACAAAAGTTTCTTAGAAGAGCGGGATTAGTCCAAGGGTATTGACACGTTATACTCTCATCACGCTCTACATGCTGCTTAGTTAGGGTTAGAGTAATCTAAACTGTCAAGTGGATATGAATAATGATTCATATATACTCACATGTGGGATATCTCCTTATCATGGATCAAATGAACATCTCTATTATATTTATTATGGGGTTGACATAATCTATGAAACAATGAGGAACATTGATATCTACATTCTATCTATGAAACGGAGAAGATCCTAATAAGAAGATCTTAATACGAATTCTTACATTTAGAAAGCATATTAATTAAAAAAAAAAAAAAGGAAATAAAAGGGGAATTGCCCATATGGATATTTTTGGGAGGTGAGAGGGGAATGTGTTTAGCCTGTTTGGAACTTGGGGGAGAGAAAGGAAGCAAAGAGAAAGGAGAAAAAAGAGAGAATGAAGGAAAAGGAAAAGAAAAAAAGAAGAAAAAATTTGAAATCAATCTCTCTCTTTTTCTCTCTTCTTTCCTTTTACTTTTCTTTCATTTTCTTTGTGAAGCCAAACAAGGAAAGGATAGCAAATAGTATTTAATAAAATACCTATTAAAGTACATTCCTTGTTATTTTTAATCCATTACTATTGGCCCACAAAATGTAGAGGCAAATTATAGGGGTTATCAAATTTAACCCGCCATGTTTTTGACTTGGGTCTTATGGGTCCGGCCCAGCTCAAGCCCTTGCCAAAATTCGGACTGGGCCAATTTGACATCCCAGGCTACAATTAGCTAGCGGCCCGAAGAGGATTTTCGGCTTGGCTTGGTCTTGTGCTTTGGTCCAGGTTTTGCCAAGTTTGAATTTTGTGAATTTTGGTTGTGCAGGCCATTGGGCTGGGCTGACCAACTTAGGCCTGTGCTTAAGCATAGGAGTTCAGGTTGGGTTGGGCCTGATCTATGACAAGCTTGGATTAAACTGGGGCCTTATGGGGTTGAGCAATTGGGTTTCCTTCTGTGACCCCATGAGATCATTTGAAGTCAGCTTCTTTGCGTGTCAACTAACTATTAGTCTTTTAGATAGTGAAATAAATGGGTGGTTGCTTAGAGTGAGGAGTTAGTAGAGTTAGTAGGTGTAACGAGCACACGTGTACTTCCACTTATACTCTTCATTATATCAAGGCAATTGAAAATCTCACATGACTTGCAAATTTTAAAACAAACTATCCTTATGAAAATGAAAATTTTGATATAATAAAATTTTTATAAGTATAGAATTTATCACAAAAGGTTCAAGGGTCAAAACTTCCAAAAAGAAAGGTCAAGCTCTAGCTATTGTAACCTAAGAATATTTGAATGGTCAGTTTAGAATACCAAAAGAGACCTTTTTTTTTTTTTTGTGTGGATATTCTGGAAGCCAAGAAGGTTCGTCTCTAGAAGAAGCCAAATTTCTAACTTAAATACATAGATAGCAGCTTCCATTATTTTATTGTAAAGGACGGAAAACAAAGCAAACCCAGCCGTAGTCAACAATCAATTCGATCCAACTTGCTCAATCTTAGCGTAAACCCCAAGCCACCGCCGCACTCCCTCCTTCTTCTATATATTCAACTAGGTACATAGAATAAACAACACGACCTCATACAATCGTAAAACTGTTTTCAAAATATCTTGTTTCTCCATTTAATTCGGAAGTTCAATGGCTGGCCTTCTTCAGTATTATTTCTTCCCTACTGATTTCTTTTACCCGCGGCTACAGTCGGTCTCTACGAATGGCTCTCAGCAGCAAGTTGCTCCCCTCCAATCCCATAAAACAGCAGCAGTTGATGATCGTGAGCAGTCCAAGACCCTGGTTCTTCGCGATGTGAATGACAAAAAACTTACTAAAGCTATTGCAGTTTTATCAGCACACGAGGTGAATATATATGGAAAACCAAAAGCAAGGTTGAGATCATGAGGTTGATTTTGGCAGGGAGCCTGAATTGACACCACTCTTCAAATTTCTTGCTTAGTGTCAATACCAGATGAGCTCGCATTCACAGGCACTTGTTGAATATATGGCGTTTGTCAATTGCAATTCAAATTCTCTCTCTGCGCCCTCTCTAGCCTTTATGGTGCATTTCATATCACGGTTTTGTAAGGTTTTTGTTTAGATCAAACTAAAAATTTGCAAGACTTTCGTACATGGTATTTTTTGGCCACTGATTTCTCCCTTGACGTCCTTTGGTTGGTGTACTCACGGTTTTTCAAAACAAAAATACATGAACATTATGTGTTCTTTAATACCATTAAAATACATGATCGAGCATGAGTTTCTCAAGACTAAACTATATTTGCAAATGAAAAATAATGAATTTAATTTTGATCCACTATCAATGTAAATTTTTTTTACTAATAATGGCATATCATAAAGACCGAACCGGGCCATGGCCCATCCGGCTCGAGTTGGGCTTAGCCAAATTTAAGGCCAGCTAGAATTGGAAATGCTAGGATCAAACCTAGCCCACGGCCTTAAGGGCGGGCTTGGGCCTGGGGCTTGGGCTTTTAGATAGGTCTTTGGGTGGGCTTGATAATTTTTTTTTTTAAATTTTAGTTTTTAAAATTAGCAATTAATTTATAAATAAGTAATTAACAAGTAGTAATCACTAATGGTTAAAACTAAATTAGAGAATTAGTCCACTTATGAAAATCATACAAAAAAAATATAAATGACTAAACTTATAAAGTATTGATTAATGTAAACTTATGTAAACTATTGAATATATAAGACATACGCTTTTAATTAGTAATTGATGATTAATAATGATTCAACTAAGTTAGAGACTGAATCAAACTTATGAAATTTATACAAAAAATATATAAATGATTAAACGATTAAACTTATAAAGTATTGATTAATGTAAATCTATATAAACTATTAATTATATAAAAATATACAATTACTTATAAATTTATAATTTGAGCAAGCTTTTGGACGAGTTGGGCTTGGGCAAGGCTCGGGCTACCAAGGGTAAGGCCCAAGCCCACCCATAGTGGGGTCAGGGTCGGGCTCAGGCTGGGATTTGGTCCGGTGGGCTCGGGCGGCCCATAGTCCTTGAGCCAAATTTATATCTCTAGCATAGTGGAACCCACATTAATTTACATAGGAGTGATAAATAAAATTAAAAAATAGATTTATGTATAATATTTTCATTAATAAATATTATAAATAAGACCTACTTTCCAGCATCAATTTTTTTACATTACAAAGGCATAATTAGTGTGTACACGTTTTACATTATTTTTATACAAAAAACTCAAACAAAATATAGTTATGTCATCAACGTTTTTGAAATCATAAGTCACTATGGTAGTTGTTCTTATTGAACATTCAAGGGACTATAAACAGTCACATCATTTAATATGAAAATTATGTAAAAGGATTTTATTTGCATAGCATTAATATTTCAATTTAGGAGATAGAACAGAAAAAAAGTTCAATTTTACAAAATTTTTGTATAAAAAATTCTACTAAAATAATATGGCAAGCACGTTTTTGATACCATCATCCAAGATGTTTAGTGTTTTGATTAAATGGAAAGATCACAAATAGCCATGTCATTATGTATAAAATTATGAATTTGGATCATCTCAATTCTGATTGAAGAATTGATATATTAGTTAAAAAAATGATTTAGATTATGTCACCTTAATTAAACTTGAAAATAAATGAGTTTATTGTTTTATTTATAGAAGAAAATGCATTTTAATATGAAAGGGTAAATATGGCGTAGTCTGCTCCAAAAATTTTGTTTTGTATAGTCTTTCCAATTTAGTATACAAAAGAGACTTTCTTGTGCAACAAGGTAATGTTATACAAATAAAAAAAATTATACAGAGTTTATTATCAAATAATGTGATTGAATTAAAGTCATTTGTTTTAAAAAAGAACACCTAGATAATTTTTAATTATAAAAATACTACTATCACATCATTCTGATAATATTTTTTATACAAATTTAAAAAAAAAAATAACATTTTCCTTTGAAGCATGAGCTTGTAAATGCCAAAGCGGTTTGCTCCTCAAGAAAACAAAGTCAAACACACGGACAGAAGCTTCCATTACTCATTTTATAAAGGAATCAAAAAGACCAAGCAACCAAATACACACGCAATACCAACTCTAGTCAACATACAATTCAATTCAACGGGCTCAACCGTGGCGTAAACCCCAGGCCACCGCCTCACAGTTTCTTCTTCTTCTTCGTCTTCTTCTTCTTCTTCTTCTTCTTCTTCTTCTTCTTCTATATATATACATATATAAATACATAGAATAGACAACACAATTCCATACAATTGTAACAGTGTTCTCAAGTTATCTTGTTTCTCTATTCAATTAAAAAGTTCCATGGCTGGCCTTCTTCAGTACCACTTCTTCCCCACTGATTTCTTTTACCCTCGGCCACAGTCGATCAATGTGGATGGCACTCAGCAGCAAGTTGGTCTCCTCCAATCGCAGAAAACAGAAGCTGTTGATGATCATGAGGGGTCCAAGAACCTGGTTCTTCGTGGTGTCCATGATAACAACCAGGTTACTAGAGCTATTGCTTTTATATCAGCACACAATGAGACTATGCAAAAGCAAAAGCAAAAGCAGAAGCAAAAGCAGAAACAAGTTGGGTATGACGAGGATGATTTTGGCAGGGAGCCTGAATTGACTCCACTTCACCTTTCTTGCTCATTGCCGATCCCGGATGAGCTCACAGGCACCTGTTGAATGGCTTTTGTGAGAAATTGAAGTTCATAGGTTTTTATTTCTCTTTTTTATTTTTTTTATTTTTTATTTCTGGCCAGTGATTTCTCTGTCGATGTCATTTGGTTGGCGCAGTTGCCGTTTTTCAAAACGCATGAATAAAATGCTTTCACATTCTCTTGTTTTCGGCACATGAAGCAAAATAACATATAAGATGATTTTGAACCACGGGGCGGTCCAGTCGTTAACTATCCCTCCTTTAAAGAATGAGATCTCAATGGCCAATCCTTTCTCATGCCCAACATGTCTGTCCATCATTAATGCAACGGATCAAAGTTAACTAATTCATGTTGACCATTGCTCCGTACGAGTTCGGGGAGTTACTATTAGATGTATGTATATATATATATATATATATAATGATTTTGAATTGTTGAGTATTCTTTCTTATATGAAGTCTGTCAAAAGTTTTTCATTTTGCTGACTAGGCCATGAGTCAGGATTTGAACGGTTGTAACCAATAAATTTGAGACAAAAGTTCCTTGTGATTTTGTGTGTGTATTATAATTTTTAACAGTTTTTGAGATATGATTAATTTGTAGCAGAAACCAAACACGCCACAGTGAAACCAGAATTTTGTTTTGAGAGGTACTAAGGCGTGAAATAAAAAATTTTGCTTATTCATCAAAGTACGGATAATGGTATATGATTATACTTTAAAAGTGTAATCATAAATTTTTAATTTGTATTTTGTTAGATTTATATTGTAATTAATTGTCTTATTTTAGTTAGATATTTGTTTGAGTATGCTTTGTATGTGTTTTGTAGATTATATAAGCTAATAAAAATAAAAAGAAAGTAAGAATAATCAAAACGGGTTCAAGGCGAATAATTTGTTCATGAAAATTCAGACCTATCTCGGTATTCTGACCATATCTTTTTACTTCGATATCTAATTGAGCTGATGTTTGTACCATTGGAAAGAAGACTTCAAGAGCTACAATTTATCTTCTAACGTGCATCCGTTGAATTTACCTCTTAAGTGGTCAAAATCAAGTTTCAAGGTGGTGAGATAAATAATAACCGATCGATCGGCCGTTCAATCGGTGAACAATGCTGATCGATCGGTAAATAGTACCCGTGAATAGTGAATAGTGAACAGTGACTGATCGAATGCTGCAGTGGCCGTTCGATCGGTGAACAGTGCCGATCGATCGGTCGATACAGATCAAAAGCTTAAAAGCTATTTTGTTAAAAAAAAAATGAGAAAGAGAAGATAGTTAGAGTTTTTTAGCAGCGAAGGGGGCGGCGGGAGAGCTCCTCCAAGGTTAGTTTTTCATGTTTTTGTTCATTTTTAACTTAGATTTATGTTTGTAATGTTAATGTAGAAGTAGAAATTGTAATTTTCTTTCATTGTAATGTATTTTTCTTTTCTTTCTTGCACTTTCCTTCACTTTTCTTGTAACCAAACAGATTTATTGTTGTAGTAAAATTTAGATTTAATTCTTTTTATACTTTCTTTATATTTCTACATGCTTTTATGATGAATTCAAGTAGTTAGATTTATCTTGGGTGTGATTGTGAAGATCCACTAAGGATCTGCAAGTATTTCAATGGGGATTCATGAACTTCAAAGTTTTATTGCTAGAATTCGATTGTTCTATTCGGTTGAGTGTTGGATTTATTTGAAAACTTAGATTCGTAACTCATTTGATAATATTTATGCACAATTCAACAATTTGTATAAATCTTACAAATTTCTAGGTTTGCTTCTAGGGTTCTATTAATTGGTTTAATCTCTACACTCAACTAAATATGAACTCAAGGTTTTATGGTCAAAATATTCCGAACCAAGAATCCACGGTGTGATTCTTGATTTGAGTTATAAAAATCCTCTATTGAAATTCTTGTTGTGAAATGATGGATTGGATCAATCATATCCAAGCTTTTCCCTTTAATAGCTCTAAATTTAGTTTTAATTTGCTTTTAATTTAATTGTCTAGTTATTACTTTAATTTCCATTGCATTAGTTTAGTAAATCAAAACCCCTCATCAAAAATCTAAAAATTTTCAGTCTTTTTCGTTTTCCTTTTATTTCATATTCAATTCCTCACATAATTGCAATTCAATTCTAAGTTAGGTTAGTGTGAGTTGAGTACTAGAGCCTATATTTAGCTAGGTCCCTTGGGAGAGAATGATACCGAATTATCGGTTTATACTTCATTGCGACCCTCGTATTCTTGCGGGGTACTAACTCTATTTTGTAATTTTCGGAGCGAGTCAGTATACCTACTAGAAATTTATACATAATGATGAGGTTGAATCTAAGTTTTTCATTTTGAATTGAAATACTTGTGATGATATTTTTTAATTATAAGAAATTTGTTATCACATCATTCTGGTGAGATATCTAAGTTTTCTAAAAGAATAACATGTTTGTAAAATTATTGTATGAAAAATTCTCTTCTCACAGTTTTTATATATAAACAAAACTCCACCAAAATAATGTGACCATAGCTTTTTTTTGAAATATGACTCAAAATACTGGGTGTTTTAGCTTGAAAAGAATGGATAGTCTCATTATTTTTGACAAAATTTTAGATTACATATCGTTATTCTAATTATCTCTTAAGTTTTCTATGTACATATTTCTACGTTCAAGTATGAGAAATAAATTAGGATACAAGATTACACTTGTACATGAAAAATAAAACTAGTTTCTATCCAACCTTAGTAAAATATGCAAAAACAAAAGAAAGTCCCAAATTAATTGTTCCTTGGATAGAAGTTAGGTAGGACTCACCATCCATTATATAAAAATTTTGATATTTGATTAATTTAGGGACCTTAAACTAGGTTATAAATTGTGAGGTGCCAATACAATAAATTTATGCTTGCACATTGTCCATATACAGAATATATAAGAAGCTTAATTAATCAAAACCTGGGGGCACCACAAAAGCTAGTTTCGCCCCCTGCAAACACATGGCTTAATTTATTTACTATTAAATTATAGTCAGAGAATCCATCGACTACTTCGTTTTCTAGTATGCCCGTGCCCATGGTTAATCTAAAAAAATATTTCTACTGTTTACAAATTGGAAGGAAGAATAATAATCTCTAGTTTTGTTTTTTGTTCATGAAAACAATGGGCCGGCATATTCGGGAATCGAAACTCAGCCAAGAACAATCAAAGCACATGGCCTTTTGTATTTGTTTACTTAGTTCGAACTTTTGAAGCTCAACAATACATTGAAGCACAAGTCTTTCTGCCTCTAAAAATATCCAAAAAGAAACTGAACTTAGATGCAATAGGAGCTTTCAATGGCTGGCCTGCAGTACAATTTCTTCCCCACTGATTTCTTCTTTCCTCATCAGCAGTCAGTGCCCGTGCCAGCATGTTCTTCCAGCCAAGACCCAGAAAAGAGATGAGATTATCCTCCTGACCAAAAACCCTTTTTCATTTTGATGTGAATCAGGTTTTATATATTGACCGACAACCGTTCCAGTTGTTCTAATTTTATCTGATGTGTTGAGTTTGCAACCATTGAACTTGCAGTCCCATTCTTTTGGAACGTATATAGAATTTTTTTTCAAACCACTAGAAAAAAGAAAGAGGAAAATCCCCAAGCTTTAAATGAAAAATGCAATGGCTCTTAGTTTGCCAATTTTAACAAACGTTAAACAAATAGTAGACATCATCGACTGCTCTAGAATGCAACGGATTGTTAAAGAAAGGATCTAAACAAACAGAGGAGTCAACCTCACTCCACGCCATTATGTTCATGATTGTACGATGTGGTATTGTAGTAAAATTGTAACATTTGTGATCTTTTTTTCAAATGTGAAAACTTACCAATTTGGCTACAGTAATGCCTATAATTTCTGACCTGGTGTTGTCTCTTTCCAAGAAAACAGACACATGCCCTCACATAAAAAAAACTGTCACACCAAAAATGGATCATTACGTGGTGTGATAGTCACTTAAGTAGTTCAGTTTGAGCCTAATGGATTTAAGTGTGTATAAATGGTTTTTTCTACTGCCAAGTAAGGAAAATGCTTGTTAAACTTAGTGTTTTGACATTTGACGACACTAAAAGCCTGAAATGATGTCGTTGAGCCATGTCACATTTTAATACAGAGTTAATATGATAAGTGTTTTATTTTAAAATAAAAAGACTCCGAGTTAACCATATCATTTTATACATACAATTCATATTAAATGTACCAAATCAAAATGGGAAGCTTGAGGGAAATACTTAAAGGCCGCGTAGGTTTGTGGGCTGGAGTGGCTAAACATTTGAGATTTGTGCCCCATAATGGGTTTTGCTAGTGTGATTAGGCCTCTTTAGGACTATAAGCTCATTGCAAGGGATATTGGGCTCTGTTCTGTTGGTTGGGCCCACTGGTTTTAACCCGTTGTGGAAGTTGGGAAGGCTGAATGCTTCACATTTTATGTGTTTATTTGCTGGTTAAGATGTGTTGGCTTGCTGTTTAGGCATTCTCAGGCCGAATGACTAATACCAAAGCATGAAAAGCCACTTCTGGGGTCGACCCAGCTAGTATGGCTCTGTTTTTATGTCTTTCAAAACGTTGTACGTGGCCTTGGGCTAAAGAATCCAAAAGCTGAAGTAAGTCGAGTATGAGATAAGCCGCTTGCCAAATGATTTCAGACATCTTGAAATTAAATTCCAAGGCATTATTCACGGAATGCCAAATTAAATAAGGTTGCCAGTTGAAAGACAAATGGGATAGGTGTTTGGAATAATATCATTAAAATCTACGATAGGCAAATTTCTTGGTCATTTATTTTGATAATTGGGCTTTTTATAAGCCCAACAAAATACCTTTCGGCTCAAAAAACTTTTTAGTTACCCTACTATGTCCCTCGACCACATTCAGGAAACGGTGAGCCTCAATGGTTGAAGTGCTTACACTCCATAGTTCAAGTTTTGGTCACCAACCCCTGCCCCACCCCTCCTAACCAATGGATAAAAAGAGGGAGGCTAAAACCACATTCGTTTGTGAGACGAAATACGGGCATACACATATCAAATACAATGATAATGACCAACATATGTGGCATGACTTTGTATTTGGCATGAAACATACTATTTTACTTATCGCATGAGTTTTGTTTATAAAACAATTTTTTATTACTAAAAGTGTAGTTTCTGGATAGTGAATTGAGTAATGGTATGCTGTAATCTTACTTTGAGATAGTGGAGTGAATTAAAAAAATTATTGAAAAATTAATCCATGTTATATTTTCATAGACATTAGTTTTCAAACACTTGAACTGTACAATCAAATCACTTAAACACACAATTTTAATACAGTATGAGAGAGAGAGAGGTGTACGGGCAACTAATTGATGAGGAGAGGTAAAAAACTGATCTTGATATTAATCAACGAAAAGAGATGAAAGAGATTTTTTCATTTCATTAAACAATATAAATTTACAGATTCTTGCTGCTCATCCAGTCTCTATGTTAAAAAATCTCAACTACTTCCCTCTCTCCTCATTTGTACTCTGTATCATGTCACCTCTTTTTTCCCTTCTCTTTCTCTCTTTCTTCCTTCTCGCCACTCCACGCGTTTATACTTTTTGTTATCTCACCACTTCTTTCCCTTGACTTGACCCCAAGTAAAATTGATCACGTTTCATGATGAGAGTGACCAACATTTGTCGCAACTCATGCATGATCTTTGATTTTCTTGTTAGAAAATGATTCAAAATTTCATTTGACAAACAGTTAAATTATTTTTTTATACTATTTATGGAACTCGCATGTTTAATATATATATATGTGTTTTGAATAATCCAAAGAAGAAAGAAAACCAATGAGTTGGTTTGATTTTAATGTTTTGTCTTCTTGTTATTTAGCTACCTTCATTTATCAGTTCAATCTTTTAATTTTGACTTAGGGACTAAAGCAATTATTGCTTTAGACCTTTGAGCAAAAGGCATCCAATGCCTCATCTCTTAACAGTTGGAGACTTTGTTCATATGATGAGGCCTTTCAGGCTCACTTGACACAGAGAGAAGATGTTTTTGATAATATCGTGTTTTCCTTTCTATAGTTTTCTCTTTTGAGCTTTTATCATAGAGGAGTTTAAACTTTTCTGGTGAATGCACATCACAAAGGTTGATCGTTGTATCTTGGAAGACGATTGCCTAGAGCCATATGCATCAAGGTTTTCAACTGTGTGGGGGGCGAAATCGTTTCTTAAGGATAGAGGATTAATTTCTGTGCCTCAACTCATTTTTCTTCTGATTTGATAAGTTTTCTTTCCCTCTAAATCTTCTTTATGATTTACTTTCACCATATAATGTACTTATTGTTTTATATTGATTTATCAAAGTACAATTATTACATATTTTTTCAACAATCTTAAGAAACGATTTTATGCTTTGATAAATAACAAGAAGGTGATAAACTATCCATGGTTGCATATCTGGTTTGAATAGTGTTTCACATCTCTTGTCTATTAACAGAGAAAGAAAGTTCATTTATAATACATGTGAAAATTGATCTGCCTATGTTTAGATCTATTTATCTGGTTATTGCAGTTTTCACTTTCTTCAGTGAAACTCTAGATCTACATGTGAGTGTGCAGTAAAAAAATACTAAGAGATAAAACTAGAAACCCATAGAGAAATTATAATACACACACACACACACACACACACACACATATATATAACATCCTCTTTTTAAGTCAAAAGTGTACATTGATGGGATTTATCCTTATGGACAATTCAATTTCAAACCATTCTAATAGTCTGTTAATTGATTTAGACTATTCGAGAATCTTGATCTTTTACTACAAGCATGTTGAAACTTTATTGTAATAATAACAAAAAAAATGCTCTTCATCAGTGAAAAGATTAGATAAAGGAAAATATATATTTATGTGTGCACAGAGAAGATTTGTATTATTATTATTTGTTTTTTGAGGCCTCTGTGCTACACTAGTATTTTTTGATAGGTGGTGCATGACACGTGTGTTTGCATGTTATTCATTAAAGTTTGAATAACTATTTTAGAGAGAAATTCTCTGGTGTTTTTAGATTGCAGACTTTATTGCTATCCACCTAGCTAACTAAGTTATATTGAAGTATGATGAAAAGTATTGTATTCTTATAAACTAAATGAATTTGCAGCAAGCAAAATATTAAAACACAGTATATAAGAAAACTAGTTCTTCTGGAACTGTCAAATAATAATGAAATAGCTCTGCTGGAACTATGGGGATAGATTTTCTTGATCACCCAAGTATGTATTTCATTCATAAGATACAAAATAAAGACAACAGAAATTTAAATAGGACACCTACACTCTTTGTTTTTTCCTTTCTTCTCTTTTCTTTTTCTTTTTTCTTTTCTTGCTCTTTTCTCTCTCTTTTGTCTCTCTTTCCGTCTCTCTCTCTCTCTCTCTCTCTCTCTCTCTCTCTCTCTCTCTCTCTCTCTCTCTCTCTCTCTCTCTCTCTCTCTTCTCTTTCAGTCTCTTTCTCTTTCTGTTTTTTTTCTCTTTTTTTCTTTCTTTCTTTCCCTCTTCTCTCTTTCTCTCTTCTGTTTATATAGGCAAATATAATGGTAGGTTACAAATACGTGAAGGTCATCCACCGGTCAACATTTCATAACACTTCCCCTTGGATGACTGCTACATATTATGATATATTACAACTGCCTCATTAAAACCTTACTAGGAAAACCCAATGGGAAAAAACCTTAGCAAAGGAAAAAGAGTACAGTGATATTAGGTAACCTAACTTAGTATAGGTGTGTTAACACTGCCTCGTTAAAACCTTGCTAAGAAAAATCCTGTGGGAAAAACCATTGGCGAAGGGAAAAGAGTACAGTACGCGACTCCCCCTTATTCATACATTTGGTATGAAGTTGAAGTTGATAGCTTTAATTGTTTACAGCTTTAAGACGACGCATGCCAATGTTGTGTACCAATTTCTCAAATGTTGTAGTTGGGAGTGCTTTAGTAAATAAGTCTGCCAAGTTGTCACTTGAACGTATCTGCTGGACATCAATATCAGCGTTTTTCTGTAGTTCATGTGCATAAAAGAATTTTGGCGATATATGTTTGGTTCTGTCACCTTTAATGTAGTCTCCCTTGATTTATGCAGTACATGCTTCATTATTGTCATATAATATTATTGAGGTATCTTTGATCGAGGATAGTCCATAACTATCTTGAATATGTTGGATCATTGATTTTAAACCAAATGCATTCTCGACTTGCTGGTTTGTGATCGTGCTTTATGTGGATCAGAGAGATAACCAGCATCTGCATAGCCAACTAACTCTGCTTCTGATCTCTTAAAATAGAACAAACCTAGATATGTAGTTCCTCAAAGGTAACGGAATATGTGCTTCACCCCTTTTCAATGTTGTTAAGTTGTCACAGAACTATATCTTGCTAGTACGTTGACAAAGAATGTGATATCAAGTCTTGTACAATTTGCAGGAGATATAAGAGCACCGAGTGCACTAAGATGTGGTACTTCAGGACCAAAAAATTCTTCACTATTTTCTCGAGGACGAGAAGGACCCTTCTGTGTATTAAGTGATCAGACATCTATTGGAGAATTTCATGGATGAGCTTGTTCAATATAACATTTTTCTGTATATGTCAACTGATGAATAAAATTATTTCTGACAAATGCTTAATCTGCAAGACAAGACAAGACAATAATTTGTTCTCCCAAGGTATTTAAGTTTAAAGTTATTCTTTAAATAACTAATAACTTTTGTAATCTCTTCCAGATACCAATAATATTCCAAAAGCATAAACATATATTGCAATAATCATCAATTCATATTCTCATAAAAAGACATAGATGATTGTACTGTTCACGTATCATTCTTTCAATAGATATTTATTGGGATAATTGTACCATCTGCATCCAGATTGGTTTAACCCATACATATGTCTTTGAAGTTTGATAAAATATAACTTTTGAGGTATCTGTTTTAAATTTTTTAAGAATTTTCATATGTATATTATTATCTAATTCACCATACAAGTAGGCTGTCATGACGTCCATCAGACATATATCTAGTTATTTTGAGACTGACAAACTAATCAATAATATAAATGTAATTGTATCCTTATAGGATATAATTTCTCATTATAGTCAATACTAAGGCTCTGCGAGAAACCTTCTAGTACGAGTCGTGCTTTATATCGCACTATTCTATTTTCTCATTGCGCAAATATCCATTTGTATATAACCGGTTTTACATCTTCAGGTGGGTGGACTACTGGTCCGAATACTTTACAATTTCTGGTGTTTGGACTTCAGGTCCGACATCTGCTGGTGTTTGGACTACAAGTCCGATATTTTCATCTTCTAGTGTTTGAACTACAAGTTTAATACTTTACATTATGCTCATGAGTTTAATGCTAACTCAGTAATTTCTTTTCATTTTGATCGATCATATTATCGACATTGTCGACTATTTATGGTTTAGCCTCTGCATTACTTCTGGCAATTATAAGAGTCACTTTAAATAGAAATATGTTGGCAATAACAACGTTATTTCTATTCCATTGTTCTCCTGTATTCTCATTATTATTCATTGAGATCTCATTATTGTCAGGTACCATCTTCTTTGCAGGGGATATCTCTTCAGGAGATGTCTCTTTTAGAAATTCTTTAACAGGAGTTTTTTCAAATATTTAGATGATTGTGATTCCTCTTCTGGAGGTTCATTTTCATCTTCAAGAAATTGTTCTTCAGGAGTTCCTTCTTCAAGAAGATGCTCATTTTGTTGTGCTTTCCACTTTCTGAGAGTTTAATTTTTGCACCGGCATTCCTCTCACACTTTAAGTGCTTTAAAATTATATGTTATTATATAAACATATGATCCTACAGGGACATCAACATATTGTCCTACAAGGACATTAATATGTGCTATAGCATTAGTAGCTGGTATCGATATAATTTGATTATCGTCTTTGTGTCAGTGAATGCTTCAAGCAATTGATTTGTAATCATATATAAGTACATAATTCCTTTGTGAACTACAAATTCACAATCAGATTCACATCAATTTGTCCAAGGATCAAGATGAGATAGTTTCACAACATTAGTATTAATCTCACAGCATCACGTTTACGTCTTATCTCCCCTAATGATGGAAAAACTGACTTCACATAAGGACTACCGCAAAATATGAAAGTTAACATGAAATAAATATGTAACCATTGTATATAAAGCTATATTAGTCTCACAGAGTAAACAAATAATGGTTGGACAAAAAGAATTTTTTGGTTCTTCAGCGGATGTGCATGAAAATTGTGAAGTATTTGACATATCATTGCTGATCCTAGATGACCAAGACAATCATGCTAAAATATAAAATTCTTTTGGGATCAAATCACTTTTGGTGTATCACTTCAGTTGCTATCACTGCAGGTAATTCATAAATGTTTCTATTGTATCACTTCAGGTGATTTCACAGTATAAAAGCTTCTGGTTTATCGCTGTAGATGATCCCTAATATAATATAATCCAGAAGAAAAGCAGCAAATGTCTATATTATATGCTTCTAGCATGAAAAGAGAAGTGTAAAGTAAGATATTTTTATTACTTTCATTGCTATATTCTTTTTCATTATATGCTCCTAGTATAATAGAAATAAAGTAAAAACATCTGTAAGAATTGAGCAAATTTCTTGTACAGCTAGTAGAATAAAATGCATCATTAATATAAATTTTTATTCCTTTTGGCAACAATATATTGGCTCTTTCAGAACCTTAAATTAAATTTGTACTGCCAAATATTTTCTTAACGTTATTTTCAACTAACGGTAAGCTAACAAAATATGTTTTCTCTTGATCACATTATGTTAGCTTTTATAGAGCATAACTCTTCTGAACTCGTCTGAAGCCTTCAATCAATTTGTAATTCTTAATATTGTTTTAACATTAATTTCAGCTAATGTTAAGTGTACGACATATTAAAGAATTGTGTATAGTCTCGCAATGTCTGCTAGACATATATCTTTTTCCATTCATATTTGTAATAAATGAAATATTGGTATGATACATGCCTTACAATGCAAAATATATATAATGTTTTATTGTCAAAATATTTCTATCATAGTAGTCTATTGAATATTTTATCATAGTACTACAGGTACGTGACCAACGAAACATCTTCATAATTCTTGAAAGGTTTATTCAGCAAGCCTTTTCTATTTTATTTTGCTCACATTATTTCACTTCTAGTGGTATTTACAACTATTAGGGTAACTCCAACAATTCAACAATTATTACATTGTAATAACATCTGTGACAATATTCATGACCATCAAATAAAAGTACATTCATTTCAGGGAATGATATAAAATTGGTCTAATATATTAGTTAATCCTAGCATTCGATTTAGTGAGCTATACCACGCTGGATCCATACCGTTCACTTATCACTTCAGAGATTGATACATATTATAAATTTGTATTCTTTTCAGACAGATGATATAACACTAATGACAACATAGGAAGAAAATGAGGAACAAAATCAAAATAATGTGAAACTCATGAATAGTATCGTAAATAGTAATGTAAATAGTATGCATGAATAGTAACGTAACTATTTACCCTTATTTTCTATTATATTTACACAATGTGCCATTAGAATACAATTTCTGAATTAACACTCTCGATATTATTACTGCTGGAGCACGTTCGAGGCATAAAATATAAATAAATATATTTTTCTATCATATCTTCATCAGGAAGATTTTTTCCACATCATTTTCATTGTGGGTAATAAAAAATTGTACTCATTCTTTATTTGACAACACTATACTACATCCTTATTATTACAACTTCAGGTGCACTAAATCATTGCCTTACAACTTCAGGTGTATTCAATCATAATCTTGCAACTGCAAGTGCATTTATTGAGTATGTTGCAACTCCAGGTGTATTAAATCATAATAAGCTTTTAAAACATTCAGCGACTATAATAAATAGAATTAAATAATAGCAACAACATAAATGAAAGTTGTAGCAGGCGATAAGCCGACCTTATAAAGTAACAATAATTAAATAAAAGGCGTGCAAGCCTTAATAAGTATTCGACAGGAATACTTGATTTCTTTTATTTAATTGCTCATTAATCTGACAATCATACATTACTGATCATCTCAAAACCTCTACCAACATATAAATGTTAGGTGGATATTATAATAAATGGCAACTGACAGAACGGTGAAAAGTATTACCGTATTATTGATTACATATTGTTTATTATATATTACTATGCAATTACTATTCATTACTGTTCATGAATAGTAGAATGAATAGTAGACTTCATCCGATCAATATATATATATATATATTATATTACTATTTTTGTCTCCATTATAACTTTCAATCCAGATATCAAAATATAGTCAAGTCTATAAAGGTATCGAAATATGGATTCCAAATCTATGGAAAGGTATGATTGTCAGATTAATATAGTCTATAGAAAGGTATCGAAATATGGATTTCAAATCTATAGATATCATAGGCAAAACATGCAAGATCTGAGAGAAATAAAGGAACAAAGTTTTGAAATAAATACTATTCATTGCAATAGTTAAATTACTATTCATACTATTCATTTGAATTGAGTGAATAGTAAAGAAGCCAAAATGAAGATAAATTACACATAAAATGAAGGAACACAAAGCACTTAAAGTATCGTGCTAATAACGTGTTATAAACTAAATGAATTTGCAGCAAGCAAAATATTAAAACACAGTATATAAGAAAACTAGTTCTTCTGGAACTATTAAATAATAATGAAATAGCTCTGCTGGAACTATGGGGATAGATCTTCTTGATCACCCAAATATGTATTTCATTCATAAGATACAAAATAAAGACAGCAGAAATTTAAATAGGTTACCTACACTTTTTGCTTTTTCTTTTCTTCTCTTTTCTTCTTCTTTTTTCTTTTCTCGCTTCTTTTCTCTTCTTCTGTCTGTCTCTCTCTCTCTCTCTCTCTCTCTCTCTTTCTCTTTTTGTTTTTTCTCTCTTTTTTTTTTCTTTCTTCCCCTCTTCTCTCTTTCTCTCTTCTGTTTATATAGGCAAATATAATGGTAGGTTACAAACACGTGAAGGTCATCCACCAGTCAATATTTCATAACATGTATATATGTGCACTATTCTTTGCCTGTGTTACTTGTTTGCCCAGTTTATATTTTTTTTTTATGCTCTATTATCTTTTTTCATGAAGGATGAAGTGACCCGTGAGAGCAGATAAGAAAAGTAAAAATATATCATATTCGTATCATTTTAAAATTTGAGTGGGAGACATGATACACTCATATAATTTAAGGTAAATGACAGTTGTCTAATAGATAATGTATTTCTTTCATATTATTTGGCTTTTGGAACTTGGCATGAGATGCCTTAGTTAGTGATTGATACTATTTTGAATCATTCTATAAAATTAGTGAAAGTCCTTTTTTACCTAACCATTTGAATTTTGAGACATGATACTATGCAAAACAAATAATATATAATATATAATATATTATTTGAGATCTCCAAACACTTCGGTGTCTTTAGCAGGTAGAGCAAGAAATTATCATTGGTTTTTTAAAATGCACTTAACTGGTTTGTCATGCATGCTTAACTATATTGGTATAGGTAATTGAGAAAAATTTCATCATGTGCTATAATCCCACAAGAGGTGGCTTAAGTTCTGTGTCTAAAAAATATCACATATTATAAAATATGTAGCTTTTATTGTCAAAGTTAGTGGCCTACATTTATAAAGTTGTCTGGTTATAATTACTTTTGGAGATGGTGCAAAATAGCAGTGTTTGCATTTTATTACATTTGAAATTTTTGCACAAATTCGAATACTTTTTGGCTTAGAGGACCTACAACCATTTTATGACAACTTTATATTTGATAAATAAAAACTTCTCCTGTTTCTGTGCTTTAACTATTATTGCGTTGAGTTATTTTATTAACTCCAATGTATTTGATGAACAATAATGGCTCTCTAATAAAATAAGATAAAACAATTTTGCTACTTTCTGTAGAGGTGCAAAGTGGTTATAATTTTTGTCTTAAAAAGTTATAGTGGAATAGTAATAAGAAGATATATTATGTGGATACATCACCAACAAAGGGACTCATTACTTTATACTTTTAGACTTCTACATAAATTTATCAAAATTCAACTGTTGATTGATATTGTTGCATAGTGCAACATATTGATAAAAACAAAAGGGTGAAAGTGACATGGTCCTTTAAAAAAAATAAATAAATAAAAAAAGAAATATTGACTTAGTTGAAAAAAGAAGAGGAGATAAAGACAAAGAAGAGAAAAGTATGAGGAGAATGGTTGGTGCTTGACTTTTGGTGGCAATTATCCTACCGAGTGCAAGACAATTAGTTTTTGATTGTTTAGTGTTTTTTTTTTTTTTCCGCACAATGTTTCTTAAAGTTATATTTTAATGTGTGGGGTCTCCTTTGTCTTAGCCTATGTTGATTTTATTTTTCCAGCATGACCTATTTGTTATTTTCACTAGCTTATGCTTTTCGGGCAAAGGGGAATGCATGTTAGTTTAGAGCTGTGCTATATAGGGCAGTGATATATATAAATTGGAGGCATTGTATTTATGAAATTCTATAGTGATAGAATAATTTTAAAGTTTATATAAATATTAGTTTTGTCCAATATGTGAGAGAATTTTATTTTTGTCTTGTAGCACAACATTTCACATAAAGATAAAATAGTACATTGCGGTGTGGTCATCCACCTAATTTTTTGTCTTTGAAAATGTGGGGGGTGTTTTAGCTATAAATTCATCATTGTGAGAATTTGTTGATATATGCAGTTTATTTTGATGTGCCGTTTCTTTCGGTGTGAGGAAGTCGAGTATCCTAGTCGATGAGGTGGCTAAAATGAATAGACAATGAGAGACAAAAACATGTAGATGGGACCCATGAATAGTAATTAATTCATTACTATTTAACCTTGTGTTTCATTTTATTTACACGATGTGCCATTAATATTGATGCATTGTATTATTATTAATGAAGTTCATCACTATTTTAATTATTATACTTGATAGTTAGTAGATTTGCCTTTTAAAGTTAAGCCTATTGGCTATAAGTGATTGTTTCAGCCATATGATGGTATTCAATAGAGATAAGGCAAGATAAGTAGCTCGAGGCCACAATGTAAAAACCACAACTATTTTGTTTTATTACATTGCATGGTGTTTCTAATTGTGACTAAACTTCTTCTGCATCAAATGAATATTAAAATCACATTTTTAAATAGTGATTAAAAGTAAGAGATTTATATGGAGCAAGTTTAAAGACATATGGTCTCCTGTGCTTACACAAATATGTAATCAAATCATTGTGCGACTTGAAACAAGCTCCTAAATAATGTCATGAGAACATATGATAGTACCCATGATATCTAATGGCTATATGAGTTTAGAGTGTTGACAAACACTTATTTAATGTTTTTATTTTGTTGCCATTATTATTTTTTTAACATATTGATGATATGTTAATCATTGAGATTAGTACTAATATTGTGAGTACTATTAGAAAATCTCTTGCATCTAAATAATGGATGAATATATTATTGTTTGGAAATCAAAATTTTAAGAATAATGATTCCACTACGTTGTGACACACTTTGCTAAGAGAGTGATTGCGCATCTTATCCACATTGTATGATGCTAATTTATGATTTGTTGAAAAGTTGCGGTAGCAACATGTCATATAATGTGTACACAAATTATTGATAGTTTGATATATTTGATATTGCAGATATTGTTGGTAAAATGAGTAAATACTCATAATCTTAATGTTGATTATTGATGCAATATCTACATTATTGAGATTCTTGAGAGTCATTATTAATGTGGTCTAACCAAATGCGGTTATCAAGTTTATTATGATGACTTGTTGGATCTCCAAAGAGCAAGATGAAGCCCACTAGTGGTTATATACTTACACTAGCTGGAGCAGTAATATTATGAAAATATACCAAACAGATTGTGATTGTGAGGTCCACTATGGAATTTGAATTAATTGCCTTAGACAAGAGATACTCTGAAGCAAAGTGACTACTGACTTTGTGTTAGACATTTCCTTATAAAATGAGTAGATCCTATACAGAATTATTGTGATAACTGCCAAGATGCTATAACATGAGCAAGAAATAAAAGTGTACATGTAAGGCATAAATTATCCTTTGGCCAATGAGTTGTGGAGCAATTGCCCATTACCTTATGAGATCAGAGGAAAATATTATATATAACTTTGACAAAAGGGCAAGTTGCAAAAATAGTACATAGTACATTAAAGGAGATGGGACTTAAAAGTCCATTGAGCGAATCACTTATGATGGCAACCCAACCTGTGTGATTGGAGATCCCATGAATAAGGTTTAACGGGTAATAACAAGTCATAAAGAGATTTAGTAAAACACTATCATTTAGTATATATCCCTCCCTATGATGTGGATAGTGCTGAGCTGCAAAATAAGTGGAGGTTGAGTTTTAAACTCTTAATGAACTTATAGCCTGTAAAGGTGGTGTGTAGCAGCACATACTTGATGAGTTCACTTATATGAGTGTGGTGGTGGGGCCACTTCCTATGAGAGTCATGGCTAACTCTCTAGAGCATTCATGAAACTCCAAGTAAGGCATATGGCCATGAAGGTGCCAACCCGAGAACTCGTTTTTGAAAAACTTGAAGTGTGTGTGCAGTTCAATTGAGTCACACCAATAGTGAAAGGTTCAAGACTTCAAGTCGTCTTACACTAGTGATTTATGAACTGTTAATTCTAAATGTCGATTCAAGTCCACAAGACATCGGCATAATGCACTTCATATCATGCCCAAAGTTTTATTAATATTATTTTTAAATTTTGAATCATGTGGGGGATTGTTGAAAAATGCTTTAAAATTTCATTTGACAAACAATTAAATTATTATTTTATACTATTTATGGGACCCACGTGTTTAATATATGTGTGTGTGTGTGTGTGTGTGTGTGTTTTGAAGAATCCAAAGAAGAAAAGGAAACCAATGAGTTGGTTTGATTTTAACTTTTTGTCTTCTTCTTATTCAGCTACCTTCATTTAGCAGTTCAATCTTTTAATTTTGACTTAGAAACTAAAGCAATTATTGCTTTAGACCTTTGAGAAAAAGGCATCTGATGCCTCATCTCTTAATAGTTGGAGACTCTGTTTATATAAGGCCTTTCAGTCACACTTGACATAGAAAGAAGAAGTTTTTGGTAATACTATGTTTTCCTTCCTATGATTTTCTCTTTTGGACTTTCATCATAGACAAGTTCAAACATTTCTGGTGAATGCACATCACAAAAGTTGGTCGTTGTATCTTGGAGGACAATCACTTAGAGCCATATGTATCGAGGTTTTCAACCGTGTGGGGGTGAAATCGTTTCTTAAGGACAACAGATTAATTTTTGTTCCTTGATTAATTTTTCTTCTAATTTGATAAGTTTTCTTTCTCTCTAAATCTTCTTTGTGATTTACTTTCACCATATAATGTACTTCTTGTTTTATATTGATTTGTTAGAGCACAATTATTACATATTTTTTTCAATATTTCTCTCTCAGCCCTTGGATTGGCTCTGCTTGCGTTTCATAAATTTCTCTCATTTCCAATGAGTCTAATACCAAATGATATTGCACCCAGTAGGAATGATAAAATTGTATTGATGATTGGAAAATGACGGATGAATACCCTTGTTTTTTTTTTTTTTTTTTTCTCTTGTTATACAATGAATATTAACTAACTAATTTAATTGTAATAACCGCCTTAACTTTAACTAATTTTCTTTAACAATCACACACAAGTGCTTTAAGCCAATATAAGTAACTATCTCATTTGTCTCGTTTAGTGCTATTCAAATGCTTATTCGTTGTTATAGCTTTTCATAACTTTGATTGTATCCTTTTATTAGCTCCCCCAATCCTCTTGTGGCCACCTTTAATTAATCATATGGCTCTGGTTGTTTTTACTTCATTTTCCTTATCATTTCCATCTTTTTGATCTTCGTCCTCATTTTTGCTCATACTATTTTACTTCCTACTCTATATATTGAAGTCCATCCATTTCTAAGTAATAGCAGACAATAAAAAAAATACTAAGAAATATCAAGTTAATAGAAGATTACTTATATAATATAATCGTTTAGCTCCACCACTTTGCTTATGAAATAGAAGGTTAAAATCTCTTTAGAGACGCTTATTGAGTTAATACTTCATAATAACAAGTGGTACTTAATTTGAATAAGTTAGCTTTTGTACTTAATCCTCACATCTTGTTTTTGAAGCAATTTTTGCTTACTCAACTTGATTAAAACTAAAACACTCATTTTCTTAGTTAAATCTGAATTTTGAGAAGACATGAACCTTCATGAATGCATGACATTATATAAAAGCAAAACTTTTGAATCACAATTATCAGAATCAAATCGAACATCAAACTGATAAAAACGCCAATAGTATTGTCGCACCCTAGTTTTTAAACAAGTCCTTTCGGCTAGGGAAAAAGCACAGTACTATGTTATTAGAACTCATCCTCCTAGAAGGACGAGTACGACTAAGTTTGAACTTGAAATTGATTTGATTAAGGGCTTTTTTTAGAAAAATATGAGTCATCACCTAACTTGATTAAGGTGAGTTAGTCACCTGAAATTAAGTATAATTCGGAGATTACACTTAGGGTTTTAGAAAAAGGTTTTGAAAAAATTCTCTCAAGAGAGGGTTTTTAAGAAAATAGGTTGTTTGGCAACCTCTGAAAAGTTTTAAGGCCTTTGTGAAAATAACTCCATTTCGGTCTTTTGAAAACATAAATCTATGGTCTAGGGGTTGGTTACGTATAGGGAAGATATCCTAAGATCATCACCTTATCTCGCTCTTTCGGTACTTATATGTCTAATCACCCTTTGTTCACTCACTTGAATACCCGGTTACTATTATTCACTTAATATCCACTTTAGAATTTTGAAAACCGGGTTTAGTTATCACTTTTTGGATGAATAGTGCATGATGCATGTTATGAAAAAAATGTTTGAAAATATGAAAACTTTGAAGGGATTTGAAATAGAATTCTTAAATTGATAGAAAATTTTTGAAAAGGAAACTTGGGTTGAAATAAAGGTTATAACCACACCATTTTAGGTTATCTACGTATCTCATTTGGCGAGAATCAGGTCATTCGTAGTTCGGGTAAGAGCCCAATAGAAAAGAGGCATGTTGAGGCCATTGGAAAGTTTTGAAGACACTTTGTGATCCTTGTGAAAAGAGAACTTGAGAATTTTGATTTGAAATCGGATGTTGGAGTATTTTTGGAGTAAAACTTGAAGGTTTTTGAAAGTACTATTGAAATGGGATTTTGAAGTGTTTTGAAATGTTTTTGAATATAACTCAAGAGAGTTTTGAAAGTTTTGAAAACTTAACTATGGACTTGAAAATTAGATATGGACTTACAAGAGCTCTTATGAACTTGCCTTGAAATGATTTTTGAAAATAGTTTTCATGTACCTTATGAAAGGCACGTTGAATATTTCATCACCTTTGAGAAGTTAGTTAACAAATAGCTAAACTCCTTTAAGACTATGACTTTTGAAAATATTTTTGAAAAAGGGGTTAGAAACTTCTCTTAGGTTTTTATAGCTTTAGGGTTATAGAACCCTACTTGATATATCACCTTCGTTGAACAATCTCACCCATGTAAGGCATAAGGTTACTTCAAGGATATGACTTTTAAAAATCATTTTTTTGAAAGTAGCTTTTGAAAACACTTAGGGTTTTGGAACCCTAATATGAACAATCTTGAAGGTTGTACTTAATGTGTCACTTTCCTTAGAATCCCTTAACCATAAAGGGTTGGGGACACTTTAGGGTTGTGAGTTTTTGGAAATATTTTGAAAATAGTTTTTGGAAAAATGTTAAGTGTCTAGCCATTGAGACAAGTTTAAGAAAACATCTTGGAAGCATTTTGAAGATCGAGTATGAAAGCATTTGAAAAAAATTTAGGTTTGATTTTTGAAATCTCAAGAGAGTAGGATGTTTTTGAAAAGTATGTTATGAAGATAGTTTTTGAGTTGAAAGATTGTTTGAAAGTGGGTTCTTAAATTGGAACCTTGAAGCTTACTAACCTAGGTTGGGTTAACCTAAAATTAACTAATTAAAGTTAAGTTAACTTAGGATTAAGGTGACCTAGGGTTAACTAACTAGGGTTAGGTTAACCTAGGGTTGAAGGGTGGTTTTGGAAGGTAGTTTTGAACTAGGGTTCGGACCTAGTGGTTTTGGAAATGTGGTTTCTTGCATGAAACTTGGAAGTATGCTTTTGAAAACCATTTTATGAAAATCATTCAAGTAAGTGTTGGGGTCCTATGGTTGATATTTGGAAACCACTTAAGAGAGAGTTGCCTTGAAACCATTTCACCTACTAACTCAAGAGAGCAAAACTTGTAAAAATTAACATTGAATAAGTAGCGTTGAAAACTTGAAAATTAAAGAGAATGATCTTTAGAAAATTGGTTTTGGAAAGAGGGTTTTGGAAAATCATTTTTGACAAGTTGAAGACTACTCTAAAGAATAAGGGTTCATTTGGTTGATTTAAAGGAAATTACTCCAAAGAGGACTCCATGGGACCATTCCAACCACAATATTCAAGAGAGCAAAAATTTTAAAAATTAAGGTGAAAATGATGATTTAGGAAAATTGCTTTTATCCAAGTTAAAGAGAGTGCAATTTTGAGAACTCTTTTTGAAGGAAATTGTTTTGAAAACCATTTTAAAGAGAATAGAGCTGTCACGCCCCAAAACCCGGCCTATGCTGATTTAAGGTATATGACTGGCCAGTAGCTCAACTACACTAGGCCGCATTACATAAACCGGTTGAACACCTGTGCATTTATCATTTAAAAGATATATAATTGCGGAAATAAAATTTTATAAACTTAAAACAAAACGTGTGTCATACATAGCAGATTCGTGCCTAATTCCTAAAACATAAACATATAATAAGATGGGCCTATCGAAGGCCACCATAGTTATAACGTTATAATATTACAAAATATTAGGGTTCAACCCCTATATGTATTATATATCATAAGACTCGTGGGTTGCAGTCCAAATATCCTCATAATGGGCCTTCCTCTAAGGCCTCCCAGTTTGGTTACCTAAAAACATTTTAGAAAACGTAAGCTAATACTTAATAAATAACAATGATGTATGAGCATAAAATACCATGGACTAACATTTTTATTTAATATATATGACAATAGATAAACATGGGACATAGGCTTTTGTAATTAAACCATCTTAGCATTTCCAAAACTTAATGTCGTAAAAAAGAGAGGCATATCATAGCATGATCTCATAGAGCATAACATAACGTGTCGTGAGTGTAACCTATCATAGATTCGTAAGAGTATATCTTAACTCGTCGTACAACATTAGACACATCAATCATCATTATTCTCAGGAACGTATAAAGCGTAGATTTGGAAACATAGGTAGAGTAAGTATCATATTGAAATATTATATTATTTCGAAAACATAGTATTATAGGAGTGAGATGTAAAACGTAATATAGTCATGTATGGCATAATAGCTTGTCATAAGCATACTATAGCATAGTATTGTAAGGCATATCATAATATCGTAAAGAGGAAAGATGCATCGTGACATTAATACTGGTGGGGACATACATGACTTGTCGTTAAGCTTATGAACAAATCAGATATCTCGTTCTAAAACATAAGTGGGTCATTTTTTCACATCAGAGCTAGGCTCCGCATTAATAATCATAAAGATTACGCATAGGGCTTTTTAGGCCAACATAGAAATCACGAAGGTCACATATAGGGCTCTTTAGGCCAACATAGTAACCACAAGGGTCACGCATAGGGCTCTTTAGGCCAACATAGTAACCACTTAGGTCATGCATAAGGCTCTTTAGGCCAATGTAGTAACTGCAAGGGTCACTCATAGGGCTCTTTAGGCCAACGTAATAACCACAAATGTCACGCATAGGGCTATTTAGGCCAACGTAGTTACTATGAAGGTCACAGATAGGGCTCTTTAGGCTAACGTATTAATCACTAGGGTCACGTATAGGGCTCTTTAGGCCAACGTAGTAACCACAAGGGTTACGCATAGGGCTCTTTAGACCAACGTAGTAACCGTGAAGGTCACGCATAGGGCTCTTTAGGTCAACGTTGTAACTACGAAGGCCATACATGTGGCTCCTTAGGCTAACGTAGTAACTATGAAGGTTACGTAGAGGGCTCTTTAAGCGAACGTAGTAACCACGAAGGTCAGGTATAGGGCTCTTTAGGCCAAGATATCCCTCACTTCATCCCGCTTATGAGGTCTTTTTGGTATTAGGCATCATAGTAACCATAAGGGTCATGCATAAGGCTCTTTAGGCCAGTCATAAGAGCTAGGCTCAGTCATTAGCAACACAGAATGCTTTAAGCCAATTATGAGAGTAGAGCTCAGTTCATTAGCAACATAGAGTGCTTTAGGCCAATCATGAGAGCATGGCTCAATCATAAGAACTAGACTTAGTCATTAAGAGCTATACTTAGTCATTAGCAACATAGAGTGCTTTAAACCAATCATGAGAGCAGAGTTCAGTTCATTAGCAACATAGAGTACTTTAGGCCAATCATGAGAGTAGGGCTCAATCATGAGTGCTAGACTTAGTCATTAAGAGCTACGTTCAGTCATTAGCAACACAAAATGCTTTAAGCCAATCATGAGAGTAGAGCTCAGTTCATTAGCGATATAGAGTGCTTTAGGCCAATCATGAGAGCATGGCTCAATCATGAGAACTAGGTTTAGTCATTAAGAACTACGCTCAGTCATTAGCAACGTAGAGTGCTTTAGGCCAATCATAAGAGTCAAACTCAGTTATAGTAACCATAAAGGTCACACATAGGCTCTTTGAGCTAATCATAAGAGGTAGACGTAGTTATAGTAACCATATAGGTCACACATAGGCTTATCATAAGAGATAAGCTCAATTATAGTAACCATAGAGGTCACTCTTTAAGCCAAGGGATGTCTCCCAACATGACAATAGATTATTTAGTGTCCCCTATCATAGGACCATCATTGCTAGTTTAGGATCTTGCCATGAAAAACCTTGAGTTGGAGTTGTACGTTAGGAATCTTACATCTAATTTATGTAAACTTTCTAGTCTATGGGTTGTGATTCATATCATAAGTAAAGTTCGTGTGTAATTTAAAACATGACATTTATACTTGAACGTAATCATTGATGCATTGAAATAAATAGAAAGCAATGCATAAAACATAATTGAACTTGAAAGCATTTGGAAAGTAATATGTTTTACTCATGGCATATCGTTATTCACCTTTATCATTGTGAATTAGTACTAAATACGAGTGTTCCTACACACAGAGTACATAGAAGAGACAAACACATGACTCAGATGAAATGCAAGAACATAGAAGTTAAGGTTTGAAACATGAATCCATGAACACCAATTCATTCATTGCATCTCATTCACATCAGGATAATGAACCTACATTTTAGGTCAATTTCATTTGAAAATGGGCTTAAAGACCTTTAATTTGATAGGTCATGGGTCAAAAACACATCCCAAACGAAGAAGTTATGTCCAATGGAAAGGGGGTTAAAATTCTAGAAGAGAATGTTGTTAACAGAAATTTTGGGTTAACTTTAAACCTCAAAATCTCACAATCTATAAGGAATTAGAATAAAAACTTTATATGTGTAGAAAGGTCTGTGAGTCTACTTTCCAAGCTTCAAACGGTGCATCGATCTGAGTTTTCTAAAGCAAGTTATGATCGTTTTACTAAAGAGTGTTGGAACAGTGACCAAGGACCGTGCTAGAGCGGGATTTACCCCACTAGAGCGGGCTTCAAAACAGATTGCCCCGTTCGCAGGCTGGCTTAACCCCGCTAGAGCGTGCCCCTTCAGGCAGCAGCGCACAAAAATGGGTGTTCTCACTCCTAAACTCAACCAAACCTCTCCCAAACTTTCCATTGCTTCTAGGGTTCAAAGATTAACCCAAGAACACTATAATAACTGAAATGGGGCAAGATAAATAAGCCAATCAAAGGGATCCAAGGTTTGAAATTCTAAACCCTAACATGTACAATTTGGGGGTTTTACAAACTCTCACCTTAAACCCTTAACATAAGCTTGTGAGCCTTCAAAATCTAGCCAAATGGGACTCAAAAGAGTCACCAATTACAACTACAATACATATATATGTACATGCTCATGCAAAGGTTGGTGAAATCTTACCTTTTTCTAAGCTTCCTCAAGCTTCATAAATGGTGGTTCTAGCTTAGGTTGAGATCTCCTAGCTTCAATCTCCTCTTAGCTTACTTCCTCTTGATCTCCTTGTTTTTTTTTTCTTCTACTTATTTTTCTTCTTCTTCTCCCCGACTGGTGTGTGTATACATTGTGTGTGTGTGTGTGTGTAGTTAAGATGATACACATGGGAAATAATCCCATGTGTCTCACACTAGGAGCTTAAGTTACAACATAATTTCTAATTGGTCATTTTGATCCAAGGGCACATTAAAATAATATAAAATTTCAGAATTTCACATTAAATTAGATAACAGAGGTTTGAGTTATTATAAGAGCCAACTCTAATGAACTAGGGTTCATATGGTCAAGATAATAGGAAGACCCCTCAAGAGAGGATTCCAAGGGACTATTTTAACCACAAAGTTCAAGAGAGTAAAATTCTTGGAAATCAACCTAGAAGAAGAGGGTTTGAAAGCCATTTTAGTATAACTTTTAAAAGCAATGAAATGTAAGGTTGCAAAATAAAGTCAAGGGACTTGAAGAGGGTTTTCTAAAATGTAAAACTCGAGGATTTGACCTAGGCTTCAATGAACCAACTTTAGGACCATTTTTAAGAAAACATTAGAATGTAGAGCTTAAGAATGCCATGGAAATAGAGATAGTGAAAGCTTTGGGAAAATGAAAACAAAGCCAAGCGTACAAAACATGAATACGATAATTATATGCAAAGGTGCTCTAAGGCCATAACATCGTAAAGTAGGTTTGTGAGAAGTTCCTTACATGGTGGCTCTCACAAACTTTCCTCTAAGCATGAACTAAGAGCTTCTTTGTTTCAAGCATGTAAGAAAGGAGGGTAGAAGATGGGGATTAAAATAAAAAATAGTCTAAGTAGGCTAGGAGGGAGAAAAGAGGAGTGGGGATTGCAAAAATGTAAAGGGAATACTACATTTTACTTTCAAACACTTTCAAACCTCCATGGATGCCTTAACTTGAGCTTGAATAGCCTTAAAGACGCTTGGAGGGGCTGGAATGAGGTATTCTATGGCATTAAAGGTTATATAGGTGTAGTGTATGAGTTAGAAGGAGGTGGAATCTAGCCTAAGTGCTTGAAGTGTGGGATGTATATAGAAATTTGAGGTTCTGGAGCAGTTTTAGTAGAGCTTCACTATCAATTTTGATTCTGAAATATGTAAAGGGGGAGGCTTGTATTCATAGGCAAAGTTGGAGAGGATTGGCGCATATAGTACATGCGCTTGGGCAAGATTTGTCTCCTAGCGCATGTGTTATATGCACTAGTACTGTTTCACTGGCAAAATGCCACGTGGCACATATTGTACTGGCTAAATTTTAAGGGCTAAGCAAAGTTTGATCAATCTGATCAAAATCTAAGCACATGTAGCATATGTTTCACCGCCGGGAATGTTCGTTTAAACTTTTTCTCGATAATTGTGCAAATTGAGAAAGATTCGGGGAGATCGATTACATTCACAGTATTCTCCTAGTGTTTCTCATGAACTTTGGATTTTTAGGGAGCTTGAAAGCTGTTTGGAAGAATGAGATATCCTCTCAGCAAGTGTGCCCAAAAACATACTTTTGTGAAGTATCTGTGATACCCTCCGCGGGTGTTCAAAAGTAGCTGTTTGTGGGCCAAGTGATCGAGACCTTTGGGAAGCGATCTCTCTGATCAGACTGTGTCGATGGAAAGTGCTCTAGAAATACTTTTGGAAATTCTCTAATTTATATATTTCTCAAGACGTTTGACGGTGCGTTATAATCAAGGAATTAGAGAGAAAGTTAATCTTGGCAGAGCATCTGTGAGACGCTCCAAGGGTTACTAAAAGTGGCAGTTTTTGAGCCATGCGATTAGGGGCTTTGGGAAGCGATCTATTTGATCGAGCGTATCGATGGAAAGACCTATGGATGAGCTTTCAAGAATTCCCTGGTTTATGTATTTCTCAAGTTGTTTGACGGTGCATTATAACCAGGGAATTGGGAGAAAAGACAACCCTAACGAAGCGTTTATGAGACGCTCTAGGGGGACTTTCGTTGAATCAGGAGTGTTTAGAATTGTGAGGTTCACCTTGGGTTAAACATGGGTGTATGATGAGACTTGCCGTTTAGTACCCAGGGCTAATGTACTCTCAGGATGCGTTCGGGCCGTTAGGGGTAAAATGGTCATTTTGACTGAGCACGGTAAAAAAGGGTCAGGATGGATTGGAGTGGCATGTTAAGTGTGTTAGATTGTTCAGGGATTGTCCTGAAGATGTTTTTGCTGTTTGCTGGGATTTGTATTGTGTTGGGGCGTTCAAGGGTAAAACGGTTATTTTGATCGAAATTGACCGGAATGGGACCGAAATTGGATATGATTGCATGTTAAGTACGCCTAACTATTTAAGAACACTTTGGAAGGGTAGACTCACCGTCTTGAGGGATTTTGAACTTTCTCAAGACGTTTCTAGAGGCCCAAGGGGCAAGTTTGGTCATTTTTCATCGAGTCGGGCTAGCAGGCGTCGGTGTTGACCTACGTGTTGGTTTTTGAGATCGCCCGGTCTCCGAAAGTTACCTGTGCGGTGTTGGTCCCTGAGACCGCCCGGTCTCAAAGACCTACCTGTAGGGTGGTGTTGGTTTTTGAGAACGCCTGGTCTTAGAAAGCTACCTGGGAGGGTGGTGTTGGTCTCTGAGAATGCCTAGTCTTGGAAAACTATCGAATGACGGACATTCTACATTGGCGGGCTAGCAGGCGCCAGAAGTGAACTGTCTAGAATTTGATAAGGTATTGGTTCCTGAGATCGCTCGATCTCGAGAAGCTACCTTGATAACATTGGTCCCCAAGACTGACTGGAAGGCGTTGGTTCCCGAGACCGCCTAGTCTCGGAAAGCTGCCTGGAATGCATATGGGCAATATGGTCTTTTGGCTTCAATTGGGCCCTACGGGCTCGGGAAGAGATCAATTGACTGGATTTGAATTTGAAAAGCAGGTTTGGGCTTGATGGTGTTGTGACGTTTTAATGGAAGACTAATGTGGACCAGAGATTGTTGAGTGGGCAAAAATGAGATATTTACAAGTACATTAGTTCAACTGGTGTTTGAAGATCAAACATATTCTATTTATTTATACAATAAGTTTGTTTATATTTTATCAATGGGTTGGTGAAAATTACTGTTGGGACTGTATGGGCAAAGCAAAAGTTTATTACATTTATGAGTCTGGTTTATTTGATTTGATTAGGAAGATAGAGAACTTTATCAAATAACAATAAAAATTGGTAGTCATTGTTAGTGCCCCAGTATAGTGGCATTTAAAAATTATAAGAAGGTAGTGTGTGCAAGTAGGCGTGAAACAATTTGGACAAACACTACTTATAATTTTGAAAACATTGAAAATGTTACCATAACTTTTAATGAATGAGTAATAAAGATTATTTAGGAGAACCATAATTAAAAGGTTTTTTAAAATATTACCATAAGTATCAATAGATAGCATTTATGAAGTTTAGAATAAATAGGTAAATTAAAAGGAACCGATAATAATATGACATATGTATTATATGTTTAAAAAAAATCAAAATTTTGAGAATTGGATTAGAACTTTTAGCTTTATAGACCTCCTAAGCTGTTGCCATAATAGATACTAGCAGTGAACCCGTGCTATACACGGGACATAGAGATTAAAATTTTAAAAAAAATATTTATAAAAATAAAGAATAAATTTTATATTTTAAACTTACCATTATCACTTTCAGCTAAAAATTTACCGAAAAATAATTTGAACTTTAAGTAAGAGAGATGTGACTTATCATTAATGTTTATATTACTTGTAAGTTTGCCTTAACTAAATAATGCTAAATATCTAACTTCATATTAATTCAAGTCCATGTGACAAGCATGCATAAGGCATCGTTTAATTAAACAACAACAAAAGAAAAAGAAAATAACAAATAAGCTTCAAAGAGGATCATTAGGTTTGTTGGTGATAAATTTTAACCTAATTCTATTCATATATTTCATAAAATTTTCTTCTCAAAATGATTGTACTATTCACTGCCAAGCATTCCAAAAAACTAAAATTATATTAAAGTCACACAATTAAAATACTTGAAATACTTTTTTATTTCCTTATTACTTATAACATACTTCAAAATTTTGGTTTATTTTCATTGAATGTTTTAAAAATAGAATATTTTGACGGAATTAAAAATATATATAAAAAAAGTTAGTATAGGAATTATTCTTTAATTGAAAAAAATAAATATTATACATTGGGGCTACTAAAATTTTTATTTATTTTAATTATTGTTTTTAAACATATTTGAAGAGATGTGATTTATGAGTAGTTCAAATTGAAAGAAAATTAACCAATAATAAGAGATTTGCTAAATAACAAACTAATAAATGAGACATGATTAATAAATTTGTGATGTGTTTTTTGTATCACAGTAACTCAAATTATTTTTATTTTTATTAAACATTTAGTGAAAGAGCATGTTTGAAGGAATTTTGATAAACTTGTCACATTAATCAAAAGTCAATATAGACAAAAATTTAAAGACAATCCAATAAGTTCAAAAGTTAAATCAGAACTTTTAGCTTCAAAGTCATCATAATCAATTGTTATGGGATATGTATGAACAATAATTATAGATAGATAGCTATAATATGAATACTGATAATATATGTTGAGAAACTTTAGGGTTATTTTGATTGTTGTTTTCTATTTATAGTTTTTTTTGAGATTTTTTGATCAATCAAAATTGGAGGTCATATAGTTGAGGGCATGAAATCCAAGAAAGTAAGATACTAAGATTGAAAAATAAAATTTTAGATATAGTTTTTTTTAAATTTTTAAATAGTTCATTATCTAGTCATAATTTGAAGCCACAAAATTAGACATTTTGGAATAGAAACATTTATGACAGTGCTTAATAATTTATTGTCTAAATTTTCATATGATAATGTAAAAATTAAAAAGTAAAAATAAACAGTTGAATGTTTTAATCCCAATTGCCTCATAACAATTACAAAATTTTATACTATAGATTTATTGATATTTGTATTTCTAAAAAGAAAAATTAAAAGGATCTAAATACAAAATTGGATAGTAATGTCTTTTTTAATTTAAAGAAGAACTTTCTAAAATTGTAAGATATTTGAAATGTAAAGATAACAATTCTAATATTTTTGAATTTTTGGTAAAACTTTCCAAAGTAACATAAGATTTCCTTAGTTTTAGCAAAGATTTACTAATCCTTAATAGAAAGTAAAAGTTTCTATATTTTATGGTTAAACCAATGCAATTTTGACACATGTAATATTAGTAATTTAGAAATTCAAAAAACCAAAAAAATAAGATTGAGTTTTTCAACATCAAAGACCCATCAACCAGTTGTTATAATATACAGTATAGATTATAGATTCTAGATAGAGATTATAGATTTAAAATTAGAAGTTCTAGAAAAACAACGATTTACACAAACACATGTACTCCTTGCAATCTTTCTCATATTACTTAGGAAACCTTTTAACTTATATTTATTTATTTTTCCTCTTCAAATTTCCATGAGAACTTGTCCATGATGGGGGAAGAGCCGAAATTTTTTTGTCATGACAGTGTTTTTAATTGGAAATGAAACTGCTTTTTTACAAGCCCACACTTTTTTTTTTTTGAAGTAGAAGCAACAAGCCCACACACATAGTAAGCAAATTCACACACAGCACCGGTCTTTTTAAGGTCTTTTGTTTGTCCCTTTCTAGTGATAGTTGGATAATCTCTCTTTGGATCATACAATAGTAGTTAAACACTACCAAGAATTTAGGTAGTGAATTAATGCTTCGCTCCAATTTTGAAACTTGTTTTTGCTATAAATAATGGCTTCGCTGCAGCAGAAAACTTGAATATCCTATTTGCAAGGCTCTCGTTGTGTCGTTCTCGCTGCTCTCAAAAAGTTTGTGGTAGTCTACTGCCAGTGCCTTAGTTTTTGCAATTATTAATAAAGTTCACGGCACAAAAATCCTGGTTAATAAAGATACATTTCAAAGTTTCCATTAGAATCAATCAAAATAAGGCCAAATCAAATCAAAATCCAATGAAAGCAATACAGAACTTTGCCTTTTCACAATCGCAGTGGAAATTAAGAAAAAAAAAAAACTACAATCAACAAAATTAGTAAGAAACTTAAATGATTTAGCGAGTTTGAAGGTATTGACAGCTTTATCAGAAAAATTTACAACTTTCATATTTGAATTTGAAGACGTAGCTGTCTGTTAACAGCCCATCGTGTTCGGGTGTTCCTATATGCTGCAAAAAAAAAAAAAAAAAAAAAAAAGTGGTGAAAGATGTATGACTGTATTTATATATCTATATCTACCCTACAACCAAATAATTGTGCAAAAGAAATGAAATAACTTGTGAGTTGTAATTGAAACAAATGCATTATACAGTAACTTGTATATATTGTATAGACATACGAAGCAAGCCATGATTCAGATCTTACCAGGAACACTAATCCTCATTTCAGTTTATGTAAAAATGTTACTATAAAAAATAAGAATCAAAACCCAATTAACTGGTGAAAAATAGTAATAAGAGAAATACGAAAGGCATGAAAAAAACACATTGGTAGCACTAACCTTCAATTGATGCATGCTCTTCTGAAATTAATTTTCTTTCCAAAGAGTATTTTTTTTTTTTCCCAAGAACAAAAAGCAATTAAAGAGAGATTTTATAAGGGATGGCAGTGGGATTAGGGACAGATTTTAGGGATGGGATAAAAGGAATTTCAAGTTAGAAATTTTAAGTAGATAGGACGGTGGGATTAGAGAGTGATTTTAGGGATGGGATAATTTTTTTTTTCCAAGTTAAACAATAAAAGAGAGATTTTAGGATTTAGAGAGAAATTCTAAGGATGTGATTAATTTTTTGAATTGGGATAAAATTTCTTTTCAAGTTTGCCAAAGGAGTGCTACGCCACTCTCTAAAATTTCAAATTACTTAGAATTTGAGGAATCACTATTTGGAGGCCTCACAGGCTACTACTACATTTGCACATATAATAAAGTCACTAATCCTCATTTTAGATTATGTGAAAATGTTACTATAAAGTCACCATTCTTTCCAAAAGGAAAAAAAATTTGAATAAAAACCCCAATTTACTGGTGAAAACTAGTGATAAGAGAAATATGACAGGCATGAAAAAAACTCATTGATTAACTTTTTAAATTGGGATAAAATTTCTTTCCAAGTTTGCCAAAGGAGTGCCACATGGCTCTCTAAAATTTCAAATTGCTTGGCTCTATTTGGTACTAGTTTCGACGGAATCGTGTCTGGCAGATTGTTTTCGAAAACTATTTCTGTTAAAATCGCGTTTGGTAAGCCAGTTTCGGAACTTGTTTTTGAAATTTTTTTCAAAAAGCACCTCAGTTTTGGAAACCATTAAAAAGGTATTTTCTGAGTCTCATAACTGTTTTCGTACGAAAATGAAAACGATAGTGTTTTCGATAGTCCTATTTTTTTGTTTCCGAGAACAAAACAAACGAGTAGTCCTCAAAATTTTTTGGTTTCAAGAACACAAAAAATGGAACCAACATTTGAATCGAGATCAGTACCAAACAGAGCCCGTTTTTCTTGTTTTTGAAAAAAAAAAATCGGACTATCGAAAACACCATTGTTTTTATATCGTTTTCATTTTCGTATGAAAATGGTTTCGGAAACTCAAAAAACACAATTTTAATGGTTTTCAAAACTGGGATGTTTTATGAAATTTTTTTTTGAAAACAAGTTCTGGAACTAGCTTACCAAACAAGGTTTCTATAGAAGCAGTTTTTAGAATCAATCTGCCAAACGCGGTTCCGTCAACTTTCAAAAAATGAAAACAGAAAATAAAAATAAAAATCATAATCAAACGGAGCCTTAGAATTTAAGGATTCACTATTTGGAGGTTTCACAAGCTCCTACTACGTTTGCATATATATCATATAAATATATAAGTTGTGTTTGCCTCTATAATTTGTCTCACTCCTACATGGCGTTCTAAATGCTCTTATATTTTTCAAATGCCACGTCATAAGGGCAATTAGTTAGATAACTATTGAATTTGTTGGCAATTGGTTAGATAACTATTAATTAACCACACTATTAATTTTATAAGATATATATAAGATAAGATTGGAATAACTATTAAAAAATAAGATACTAAGAAAAAAAAAGAAGACAGAACTCTAGAAAAATAAATTACTTGCAGGATTTGGATCAATTTTTGATGGATCTACATGCTTCAAAATCCAGCCCAAACTTGACTCAGATGGGCCCACTGTCCAAAGACGCTGCCACTGCCTCCCTCTCTCCTGTCCTCAAAACTCTGAGGCTCTGCTTCTTTTGTAAATTTTTCAAAGCTTTAGCCCTCTATCCCTCTCTTCACACACACACACACTCTCTCTCGGTCGCTTGCTCACTGTTTCGTGCGTTCGCCAAATCCATCACCCATCATTTGAACTGTCTTCTCTCTATCGTTGCGGTCAGTTTTTTTGTTTCCAAACCCTAGGTAGAACCAGGTTTGAATCTAGGTTTGAGGAAGCTCCATACAACTCTAATCAATTCAGAAAGGTCAGGTCAAGTATCATTCTTTTTTTAACTTCTCTATTTCGCTAATTTATGGTTCCAAATTTTGGTTTTTATTCTCCTTTTGTTTCGCTTTCAGATTGCTATTTCGTAATGATCTATTGATTACTCCAATCTCTGTTGTTTTTGTTGCTGATTTTCCTTTTAGAAGGATTTTTTTTCCTTCTTCAGATTGGTTATTTAGATGTTGAGGACAAGAAATTTGGATCTTATGCATTGTTTCAACTGAGTGATGACTCAGTTAGGTGTCATGTTAAAATCAACAATCATGGGATTGTTGGTAACATTCAATTTAGTGGTAACCTGCCTTGCTAAAACATCATACACGTACGTGAATCTTTCGGATTTGGAAGTTCTGAAGATCACCTTATTCCCATCACCTGACCAAACACGTTAGCTCAAAATGGTGTCATTTGTGCTGGGTAGTGTCCACATGAAGTTTGCAGTCTCCACATGCCAGATCTTGAGAACTTCTTCATATCCACACGTGACTAACCATTGATTGTTCGGGTTCCACGACACGAAGCATAAAAGAGCATTGTAGCCCTTAAGACTCCGTTTATATTCTACATTCCCGTCTTCAGTTACCTACCACAGTTATGCCGGCCCACAAGTCTTAACAGTGCAGAATTTTTTGCGAAGTTTAATACAGAACAACTAGCAGCAGAGCCGACAATAACCCAGTAACCTTCTACAGAGGTTAACTGGAGTTTCCCTCTCTCTAGGATGAGAGTTTCTCTCTCTAGTTTTGGCTAGTATCTCCCTGGGTTTCTCCCTAAGGTATATCCTCTGGTTCAGTCATCTTAGACAAATCCTTCTCTAAATTTTCGTCTTTATATTATCTTCCATTTCTCTGTCTCTATCCCTCGAATCCTCCACTATTACATTTTGGTTCTGTCATCTACAATCAATCCTTCTCACCCTCTGTTCTCCTCCTTATTCCTTTCCCCTTTCCCTGGCTCCATCCCCATCATCCCTCACCTTATACCGCCTTCTTAACACCACTCTTCTGAAGCCTCACAATCATGTCCATACCTGGTCTTGAAAATAACGAAGACGCAGAGGATATATCTCGACTTGGAAGCAGACCCAGATACAGCCTCCATCATTCGCTCACAATGGTTGATAGGTAGAGTTATATCTACCAAATCAATCAATAAAAATGCTGTCAAGAATATCATCAACAAAGCTTGGGGACTGAGCAAGAAGGTTGAAGTCAATACGGCAAGCTCCACTACGTTCATACTCTGCTTCGCGGATAGCCATGAGAAATAGAGGATCTTGGATGCAGCTCCATGGACGATGATAGGAAAGGTATTTGTCCTTAAACCTTGGGATCCAAGGCTTACAATCTCTGAGATAGATTTCGCAAAATCTCCCTATTGGGTCCAAGTTCATGGCCTCCCTCCCGATTGAATGACGAAAACCAATGCTGTCAAGATAGCAGAAACCATTGGGGCTTTAATTTCCATAGATGAGTGGAGCGTCCAAGAGGGGCGTTACAGTAGATGTGTTCGACTACAGATTGAAAATGACCTAGCAAAACCCATCAGAACAGGGTTTAAATTGAAGCGGAATGGCTTGCCAGAGTTGGAAATCGATTTCAAGTATGAAAGACTCGGAGATTTCTGCTACGGGTGTGGAAGGATTGGCCATTCTTTGGGTTTTTGCAAGTCTGGTTATCAGACGAAGTCATCAAAGTTTGGCCCCAATCTCAGGGCATTGCCGATTAGAAATTATGTGGTGGCGAATGATATCTCCAAGATGGTGGGTGAAGCTTCAGGTGAAAATCAACCCTATAACCCAATGATAGAAGGAATAGCACATGGAGTGAATGATATTAATGAAGGAGAAGGAAACATCAGGGCATATCAACCCATTGTTCTTGTGGCTGACAATGATATTCAAGGAAGTAACAACACTCAAGAACAATCTTTGCCATCGGAATGTTTGAAGGAGGTGGCGTGTGACAATTCAGAGACCCATAGTGAGAGTGAGGATACGCACTTGACCCACCTTACTCTGACACCCGTACAATCATGTATACTAGTGAAGAAGTACGCCGAAGCAGCGTCACCTAAACCAGGTCCACGTGTCCCCCCTGTAGACGCTAAGACTACGACACATCACATCACTCTAACATATTTGAGAAGCACAATGGGGTCTCCTCTGCACATGGAACAGCAGTAAGATTGTTGCCCTAGGGCAAATGTAGAGGGAGAGAAAAGCCAACTTGATATTACTGAACCCAGTTTATTAAAAGGCAAATGTGGGCTCGTTATCCAAGCCCAAGTTCATGAAACCCAAGATAAACCTATTCACAATTCTCTTCACGAGGCCCAAGATAATTTTGTCCAGTCATTAACCCATGTTAACGAAGATGTAACTTAGCCTTATCAAAATACTAGGCTCCAGCCTTTTGCTCCATGCCCCTCTTTAGTAGGCCCCAAGTCTTTGTTCATGGTTAACAGCCCAATTGGTTCAAGTTCAGAAATCAAACTACCAGAAATAACGATTTTTCAATTGGCGGAAAGAATGTCCATAGACCAACAGCTTATAACCAGAGACATGGGACGCCTATCTCTAAAAAGGAGCTCAGAGGAGGGTGATGACGAAGATGATAGGAAAACAAAGAAATGGAAGAGTATAGATTTGCTATATGACAATATCCAATCCTCAAGTAAGTCTCAGGTGAGTTCTCTGGCCGAATATGGAGAAGGACTTCGAACTGTCAGTGCTCATACAAAACAAAAGATCAAGAGAACATTTCAAAGCAGGAATCAATCTCAATCACAGTCTCACAACATTGAGGAAATCAGGGTGGAGTGGAACTATGAGTTTTCTACTATGGCTGAGGAGGCATGCCTTACCACGCCCCCAACTAAGCCACGATTGGACTCATATGGAACTGTCAAGGGTTGGCTCATGCCTCGATAGTTCGTCAGTTAAGAGCCTGGGTTAATTCAATAAATCCAGATTGGGTCTTCCTCTCTGAAACCAAATTATCTAAATCAAAGGCCGTTATTAAACTTTGAAAACTAAGGTTTGTAAATTTTGAAATTATTCCTACTAGAGGTTTGGCTAGAGGTCTATGTCTAGCTTGGAAGCAGGGGGTTGATTTGGAAGTGGTGTATGTAGATTCTAATATTATATCGGCTCTCGTTTTCTTGGATCCCCCACAGAACCCTTGGCTACTCAATGGGATCTATACTCCTGTAGTGCGCTCAAATCAGCAATTCCTTTAGGATTCCATGATTTACATTGGTGACACTTTCCCTGGTTCAGTAGCGTTCGTTGGTGATTTCAACAATGTAACATCCTAAGTGGAAAAATAGGGGGGCAACCATTATGCTGAACCATTGAATGGGGGCTTTCGGGGTGTGATAGATGGCATGGGTTTAATTGATCTTGGCTTCTCAGGCAATCCATTTACATGGTCAAACAATAGAGCTGGCGAGCATTAAAGAGAGGTTGGATAAGGGATTGGCCTCTCCAGAGTGGAGGGAGTTGTTTCCTAAGGCTGTTATCAAACATCTCCCTACTATAGAATCTGATCACGCTCCTCTCCTCATGGACTTATATGGAGATCGAAGTGCTATTAAAAACCATTCAAATTTGAAGTTATGTGGATGAGGGATCCTTCAAGTCATGACGTTGTTTATGGGGCTTGGTCGTCTTTTATTCAAGGCTCTAATGTCTTTAGATTTTGTCAAAAGATTAGATGCACAAAAGAAGCTTTGAAGAAATGGAACAAGGAATCGTTTGGTCAATGTGATGCTAGGATTAAGGGCATTCAAGATCAGATTGACATGCTTCAGATGGCGCCTCCCAGTCAATCCAACATTTCCTGGATCAAGGATCTCAAGCTAAACATGAGAGAGCAGTTATTGAGAAAGGAAATCCTATGGAAACAAAAATCCAGAATCCAATGGCTATGGGAAGGGGATTCAAATACCAAGTTCTTTCATACATCAACTATTATCTGGAGAAGGAGGAATTCTATAGATTCGCTCAAATTATCAGATAGGTCCTGGATTTCAAACCGGAGTGCTATTGGAAACTAGTTTGAATGCTTCTATAAAGAGTTATTCACATCTTCTAATCCTTCAACCCTAGATTGGATAGCTGAATATTTTTCCCCTGTTCTAAATGAGGACAACCGTCTTTCTTTATGCTCTATCTCTTCTCCAGAAGATATTTGAACAGTTGTGTTTGGGATGCCTTCTCTAAAAGCCCCAGGCCCAAACGACATGTCGTCAATATTGTATAAATCCTATTGGCACATTGTGGGAGCTGATTTGTGTAAAATGGTAGGTCTTTTTTTTTTTATTTTTTTTAGAATGGTTTTATTCTAAAAAGCCTAAATCATAAATTCATTTCTTTGATCCCCAAATCCCAGAATGCTTACAAAGTGGAGCATTTTTGTCCTATAAGCCTTTGCAATGTTGCCTACAAGATAATATCCAAGATCCTTGCTAATCGACTCAAACTGTTGCTGGATAGAATTATCACTCATAATCAAGCGGCCTTTGTGCCTAATAGGCATATTGGAGAAAACACAATCCTGGCCCAAAAGGTTATGCACACTCTTAAAAGGAAAAAAGGTAGGGGTGCCATCATGGCTATCAAGGTGGATATGGCCAAAGCCTTTGACCGTGTAGAATGGTCCTTTCTTTTAAAAGTTCTTCAATGCCTGGGCTTCCCTGATTAGTTTGTCAACTAGATTCAACAATGTATTTCTACTCCATCCTTCTCCCTGCTTATTAATGGAGGCCCGATTGGTTTTTTTCAAGGCCAACGTGGTTTAAGACAGGGGGATCACCTGTGCCCTTTCTTATTTATCATATGCACTGAAATTCTCTCTCGAATCCTTTCTCAGGTTGAAGAGATAAAATTGATCCATGGCATAAAAATTGCTCGAAACTGCCCCCCTCTTACCCATTTGATGTTTGCGGATGACTTGCTCATTTTCTATAGAGCTAATGGGAAAGAAGCTAATGTTATTCAGTCATGCTTATCTTTATATGAGAAATGGTCAGGCCAGCAAGTCAATAAAGCAAAGTCGGCCATTTTCTTTAGTAAGAATGCATCCAAGGAGATCAGGTCCTCTGTGAAGCAGGTTCTTAACCTTAAAAAGGGAAAAGAAGATGCCAATTATTTAGGTCTGCCCTTGTTTATTGGTAGATCTAAGAAGTTGGCCTTTAACCAAATTGTGGAAAAACTTAATAATAAGCTCAAAGGTTGGAAAGCCAAATCCTTGTCTTTTGCTGGCAGAGCTGTCCTCCTCAAAGCGGCTGGTTTGTCCCTTTCAGTTTTTGCTATGTCTTCCTTTAAATTTCCTTCCACTTTGTGTGATGCCATGGATAGTAAAGTATGCAAGTTCTGGTGGGGCTCTAGCCAATCCAAAAGAGTTTGTCACATTAAGGATTGGAGCTATTTATGTAAGCCAAAAGACGTTGGTGGGCTAGGCTCCAGGAAATTCTCCAAAATCAATAATGCCCTGATTGCTAAATTCACCTTGCTTGGTTTAGGACACTTTTGAATTTGCGGGTTTGGCCTGGTGAGAATTTAAAATGCTGGACACAAATTCACCCTGCTTGGTTGCCTTGTACCACAAGTATTTGTAATCCAAATTAATCCAAAATCCGGCCTTGAATTTCATGGCCCACGATTTATTGATTTCAAGGATTGCTTTGTTGTGCGCAGCGGAAGTAAAAGAAGCACTAACAACGAGACAACGATTTACTATGGTTCAGTTAAATTGCCTACGTCCACACCTGAGGAGAGAATTCACTACATTCAACACCGAATATAGATATAGAGGAGTTATATAGAGGAGGAGGAGGCTCTCATCTCTCTCTCTACTCGACTTGCCAACTCATCTCATCACAAGTCTCTCAACTCTCACTCTCTACAATAGTGGGTACACTATCTCACAAAGAACAACACTCTTTGGAAGAAAACACTCTCTGCCACTCTGACCCTTTGCCCTTTATGGCCACCCTTGGCCTTTGCCCCCGTTGGGGCTTCTTGCAGTTCTTAGCCAACACTTCTCCTTCAACACTATCCTATATTTATAGGAGATGAGGATCACCGTTCGTCAAGGTTTGGTAGACTCCAAGCTTGACAATCCAATGAGAATAGGCACCGACTTTGACAATCGGTGATTGGCAATGGAAATGGGCTAACATCTTTCTTCGACAGCTTTGACGGCCGACTTCTCAAAGGTACGGAGGCTTTCTCTTCTCAAACGTCTTCGAAGATTGGTGTGAACACCTAGATGCAACATGCTTGATGGCTCGTTAACTAGAAACCGTAAAACTTAGTCCAAGCAATACTGGCCAATTCCTTTCTCTACTGTAAATGCGTAAGAGGTTTTTTGTGTCTCTGCTGAGTTGGTTGCCATTAGCCAATAACTAACCATTAGTTACAATTGATGGTCGCACAACTCTCTCATACACATAAGGGTCCCAACTGTTCATTAGCACAACATTTATCTCAATTAACCACAATTTTATGGATGTCAAGCATCATATTTGCATCCAATTAACTGTAGATTTTAGACCCATTCTCAAATCTAAATCAATTGTAATGGACTGAAGAACCCCAAATCTGAATCCACTTATCCAAATGCAACCTTTTGAGAATTGGAACGAATTGAAGAACCATGTAGGGAGATATTTTTCCATGTTAACACCTTCCCTTCACGCCTTATATGTAGCTCTCAAAAGAATAGGGGCAGAGAACAACGTGTGAACTCTCAATGCACAAATTCAACAGCTAAGTCTTAATCATACTGATTTCAATAAACTAGTCAATCTATCTAAGTAGTTCATTGATTTCTACTACTGATACCAACCCAAGCGTTAGGCTTCCGTTTTTGTGGTCAAAGGCACATCTTCTACTTGACGTTGTGTTTGTTTATTTTTTTTTACACCCAACACTGAATTCAATCCGAAGGTCATCTTTTTGGCACTTGCTCTATAAATATGTGAAGAGCAAATGCACTTGGGACACACCCACAAAAAAAAGGCTTGTACTTTGGCATTAATTTATGTACTCATTTTATTCTCTCTTTTCTTAATTAGTACATAGGTTGTATTTTCATGGCTGGTCTTCAGTACAACTTCTTCCCCACTGATTTCTTCTTTCAGCCTCAACAATCACCCAGCCGAGATACAGATTGCCAGCAAGTTCTTCCCATCAATACCCAAAATAGTGGCAAGATTGAAGATTGCGAAGCTCCAAAAAAAAATTAACTCACCGCGACATCAAAGATAAGTGTCGGACGGCTCTTCCTTCCTAATCACTAAGCTTAGCTCATATTCCTAAGCAAAATCAAGGCGGGTCTTTGTAAGTGATGAACACTAGTTGCTACAATTGTACATTGTGCCATTTCACCTTGCTTGGTCAGTACATGTTTAGGGAGCATATACAAAAAGCTCTTTATTGGAATCAAGAGACTCCTTTGAGAATGTAAACATATATAAGCTCTTTGTTGTCTTTTTTCTTCTCTTTTGGGATGCGAAATAGCTTCTTTTTTTTTTTTTTGGTCTATTTGAGAATTTTACCACGAAGATATCTACAGATATAATCATGAAGGTGCATTGTTTTTCTATGCTTCCCAGTTCATCTGTACCCGTTTCTTCATGTTGCCTTAGTTTTTTTTCCCCTTGATTTCAGGTTTAAACCAGTAATACATAGTTGTCTGGAGGTGCTAAGTTGAACCGCCTTTTCAACTCTATCTATCTAATGAATTAATACAATAATTTCATATTCAAATGTGATTTGGTCATTACCTTGAATCATGTTGGGTAATATTTTGAATCATGATGGGATTCATATTTGAAAATGTGATTGGATTCATGATTGGATCAATATTGGATGCAACTTAGAAAATATTGGATTGTTGAACTAGTAATATATACATGAAAGTTATTTTAGCTGAAACTATTCACTAATGCATAAAATTGAGAAAAAAAAAAAAAATGGGGGAAGAGAAAAAATGAAATAGCAGCACTAAGTGACGAGAGAGATCTCAGCTCTGGGATTCAAAACCATGTCTAACAAAAAGGGGCTTGCTATAGTCCTATAAATTGAAACCCAAAGGACTGAGTAATAAATAAATAAGCTGCGGAAAATTAAAAATTGGCTCAATTCCAAGTTTCCAACATTTCACTTAAAGTAGTTCGTCTGCATCACCTTCGATAACCTGTTTTGGAATTACAAGTGCTAACAGAGAAAATAAGACAAAATTGTTGCAATGTTGATTACACCCTAAAAGTGTAATCATAAGTCCTTAATTTGTATTTTGTTAGACTTATATTGTAATTAATTATCTTAGTTTAGTTAGATATTTGTTTGAGTATGTTTTGTATGTGTTTTGTAGGTTATATAAGCTAACAAAGGTGAAAAGAAATCAAGAATAATCAAAATGAGTTCAAGGCGAATAATTTGTTCATGAAAATTCAGACCTGTCTCGGTATTTCGGCCATAACGTTTTGTTCTGATATCCGCTTGAGCTGATATTTGCTTCATTGGAAAGCAAACTTCAAGTTCTACAACTTTGCGTTTAATGCGCATTGGCTGAATCAAACTCTAGGGTGGCCAAATCAAGTTTCGAAGTTTCTGCAGCTGAGTAGTGTGAATAGTACCCGTTCGAACGGGTACTGTTCACCGTTCGAATGGTTATTGTTCATGAACAGTAACCGTCCGAACGGTGAACAGTAACCGTCCGGACGGTTACTGTTCACTGTTCGAACGGACTTCAAATGGGCTTGAACGGACCGTCTGGACGGTATTCGAACGGTTACTGTTCATCCAGATTGTATTTTTTGCATCCGAAGCGGTATTTGTTAGGATTTTTTGTATAGTTTTTGAGGAGTTAGGGTTTTTTTTAGCAAGGGGGCGGCGGGAGAAGCTCTCTAAAGTTAGTTTTTTTCACTTTTATTCATTTTTAGCTTAGATTTAGCTTTGTAATGTTAATGTAGGTATAAAACTTGTAGTTTTCTTCCATTGTATTGTATTTTCTTTCACTTTCTTGCATTTTCCTTCATTTTCTTTGTAACCAAACATCCTTAATATTCAAGTAAATTTTATATTTAAGTCTTTACATGCTTTCTTTACATTCCTACATGTTTTTTTTATGATGTATTCAAGTAGCTAGAATTTACATTGGGTTTAAATGTGAAAATCACCTAAATAATCCAAAGAATTCATTTGGAGGTATCTCACGGATTAATTGTCATATTTTCTTAGAATTCAAATTTCTAGTAATTAGGTGTGAAATTTTTGAAAACTTAGATTATTGACTAAATTTGGGGATTTTTATCACCCAAATCAATGGTATTAATTTAAGACTCTTGACTAGAAAAATACTTCACAATTGCTAGAAATTCATTCCCAATAATTGATTGAAGATGCCTTAAGAAACCTAGGTTATTGACTATGTTTGGCTAATCAATGCACAAACCACAAATTTGGTATTGACTAAGTTGAATCGATGATATTAACCTTTAATTCCCCATTGAACATGTATCTAATTTCAATTGCTTGAGAATAATTAGTTTTCAAAGCTAAATCCTTCGAATCAAACACACTTAAATGTTGTGTTTGATTTGAGTTATAAATCCCATTGGAAACCTTGGATGAAATTAAGTGATTAGATCATTTGAGCCCAATTCCCTTTTAATTGCTTTAATTCTATTTTCCTTTTGATTACTTTAATTGTCTAGTGTTAATTGGTTTTATTTTCATTGCAATAGGTTAGTAATTCAAAACCATCATCAAAACCCAAAATATTTTCGGTCCTTTTATTTTCCTTTTTATTTTTGATCTAACTCCTCACATAATTGCAAATCATTCCTAGGTTAGGTTAGTGTGAGTTGAGTGCTAGAGCCTATATTTGGCTAGGTCCCTTGGGAGAGAACGATACTGGATTACCGGTTTGTACTTCATCGCGACCCCAATACTCTTGCGGGTTGCTAACTCCATTTGTAGGAATACCGCATTACGGAGGCGAGTCAAGTGTTGGCGCCATTGCCAGGGACCAAAGGCACGAGGCGAGCACTATCGAGCTTTGGGTTGAAGAGTAATTGGTGGATTGGATCTCCACCCGTCTACCACGACGGAGGAATCTTCGGCTTAGGCCATCGGTAACTTCGTTCCATTTTTTGTGTAAATACCATATTAGATTTTCATTCTTTCTGTTTCTCTTTATTTTAGGCTTGTTTTATTTATTTTGTATATATTTTGTTTTATTTTAATAATTGGATTGGAGGATTGCTAAAGGAGAATTAGGGATTGTGTACATTGCAAACTGGTGGTATATAACTTGTGAAGATTGGAGGTTTGGTTGGTTTGAACTTAATTAAATTGGTAAAATTTTTATGTGGAGATTGGAGGTTTGGATGGAACATTATTGAGCATTGTTGTGTATGATGTGTTGAGGCGCGGTGCGCTACATTTGTTTGTGCATTGCATCCAATTTTCATTATGCACTTCATTATGTTTGGTGGTAAATTTTCACACCTTCCATCATCCAATATGTCTATTAGAGAACACCTAAAAGCTAATGGCCAAAGGGAGCCTCCACGACCACCTCCCACTTTTGGGGGGTGTGACCAACTTAACCTTGGTAGGGGATATGAGAGAATATTTTCACATTATTATTTTGAGCCTCACCCTTACCAAGAGCCCTTTAACTATTGCCATGCATCACCTCCACCATACTAAACTCCACCGTGTGAATACCCCCATGCTCAATTTTTATCCTATGAGGAATATCACACTTCTCACATTGGCACACAAGAGGACGCCATAGAGGATACTCTAGAGGACACACTTCAACAAGCCATAAAATTTCAAGGAGAAGTGAACTCTAGAATAGATGAGGACCTTAATGAGATAAAGAGTCAATTGACTCTTTTAATGCAAACCTTGGTTGTCCGAGCGGAGGACAAGTCCCTCGTGTCATCTCCAATCATTCCTCCTAACCAAGGGTGTCCAAGTACACCCGCTCATCCGATCACTAACCATAGGAATGAGGAAATAATTGATCAAAATACCCTTCCCCAAGACTTTGAGTTTAAGGAAGACATTCCTAGGGAAAGTGAGGCAATTATTGAAAATATATTTTGGGATGAAAATTTTGAGAGAGTGGAGTCTGAAATTGGGGACTCCAAACAAGAAGAGGGGGGTAAGATTACCCTTAATGATGGTGTTGGTTTAGATGTTAGGAATGTGCTTATCAATGAGGATGTTGACGGTTTAGAGGACACACCTACCATGTCTAGGGATCATGTGATCCCTATTTTTATGCCTCAACACCTAGTCCTATTTTACCGGAACCTTTGGAGCTCCATGTCCCAACACTTGAACCAACCATCATTCCAATGGCCAACCAATCAAAAGAAGGGGAGGGTCCAACACTTCATGGAATGAACTTCATTGGCACATTTGTGCGTAATCATTCTTTATTTTCTACTTACCATGACCCTTTTTACCCTTATGTGCATTCAAGCTACATCCTTGAGGTCATCAAAGTGGTTGCCATTGTACATTCCCACATTTGTATGCAATTTTTGAAAA